>JBBMEG010011304.1:15715-25978 GCA_037832605.1 Cyclanthera cordifolia
TTCATGAAAGTACATGGATGTCACCGCTAAGCTAATATCACATGTGGATGGAGTTTCAGTGTTTTAATCATTTATCATGAATATATGGGTCAACATTTAAGCTATATGGAGACATTCTCTTAAATTTTTTTTAGACTTCAATTATTAATTTGATATGTTTTTAGGAAATTTAATGTGGGTAGCATATTTTCAATGTACATTATAATTATAGCAAAAATTTTGTAAAATTCATTTATAGCACTTTTGTTTTTCCCGAATTTCCTTCTTTGCCCTGCATCGAAACAACACTTGGTCCCTTGTTTGGCCACCTGGTAATATTAACCTCATTGGCAACAAGTGGGTGTTTAAGGTGAAACATAAACCAGATGGGACAGTTTAACGATGCAAGGCACGCTTAGTAGCCTAAGGTTTCAATCAGATACCTGGAGTGGATTTTCATGAAACCTTTAGTCATGTGATAAAGGCTCCTATAATTCGAATAATTCTCACTATGGCCATGTCCAAGAATTGGTCCCTTCGTCAGCTGGATATAAACAACGCGTTTCTCAATGGTGACCTATTTGAGGATGTATGTATATGAGACAACCTGATGGTTTTGTGGACAATCAAAACCCAACTTTCGACTGCAAGCTTTACAAAACCCTATATAGCCTCTGCCAAACACCTCGTGCTTGGTATGATCGAAAGCGTAGCACACTTTTGAGTTGGGGTTTTACCAACTCCCTGGCCCCCTGTTCTACTTGTAACAACATAATACTACTCTCTTTCTTCTCATATATGTCGATGATATAATCATCACAGGGAGTTGTAACGCTTTTGTTGATCAGTTGATAGCTAAAATTTGCTCTGAATTTACTTTGAATGACTTGGGACTTCTAGCTTACAACCTTAGTGTGGTGGTACGTTGAACCAATGATGGTCTTCATCTTCTGCAAACAGAATATATCAATGAGCTTCCTGATAAACATGGTATATCTCACCTCAAACCTTGGCATACACCTACTGTTTTGGGGAAGAAATTCTCGGCTATTGAAGGAGAACTTATGAGTAACCCAACTCTCAATCGGAGTATATTCGGTGCGCTACAATATCTTACATACACACGCCCTGATATCTCTTACATTGCCAATAGCTTAAATCAATTTATGCAAGCTACGAGAGTCACTCATTGGTAAGCAATCAAGCGTGTGCTTCGTTTCTTGAAAGGGACACCCGAATTATGGGCTCTTCATTTCTAAGTCCACACATTTTGGCCTATCTATCTATACTATTGCCGAATGGGCCTGCAATCTAGATGATTGTAGCTTCATTGCTGCTCACTGCCTCTTCCTTGGAAATAGCTTGATCTTGTGGTTCTCTAAAAAACAACATGTGGTTGCTCGATCAAGTGCTGATTCAGAATATCGGTCTCTCGCACAAACAGTGGTAGAAGTAGCTTGGGTTGCTCAATGAACTTTCCATTTCACGCTCGGAGTAAGCACGTCGAGCTCGACGTTAACTTTGTCAGGGAAAAGGTTCTTGCAAAGACGGTTACTATATATTACGTTCCATCCTCCGACCAGCTGGTTGATGGACTCACTAAACCCCTTACGGAGCAAGGTTTCGGTACTATAAGATTCAAGCTCGAAGTAATTGACCACCCTCTCGTTTGAGGGGGGATGTTAGAAATATATAGTCCCAGACAACATCGTCTCCTAAATATATCAATACGCTATCGTTCTTTACTCTGTCTTCTATGTTGTAAATTTGTTGTTCCATTCTTATACATGTCACTCATAGATTGGGTCTTCTTAATTGTAAATGACCTATTTTGTACTACAAATAGTGGTTGTGTGCATTAGTCTGAAAAAGCTTTTATTTTCTCCTGAATTTTCTCACACTCTACTCTAAAATCATTATTTCTTTCTTTCAACTATGGTGAATGAATTCCAATTTTTTGGATGAGTAATAACAGTCTTTACTTTTTTAACAGAAAGAAATTAGTTTTTTTTTTAAGCTAGTAAGAGTTTAAGTTTCTTGAAATTATCTTGGATAATCGGTTGAAAATGAATGATTGTGCTGAACATCGGTTGAAAACTCGTCTCCACAAACGACGTCAATTATTGATGCTGAAAAATGGTCCTCCAAAATCAACGGTAATGCTTTGTATTACGAAGAACGAGATGTATGTGTGAGTCACAAGGTTGTTAGACAGCAATCTCATTAATGTTTATGGTCTAGCCCAAAGTGTTATTTGTAATGAGCCTATTATGTTTTTAATTGTGTTGTGTTAGTCAAGCCCATTTAGGTGTGAGAGTGGAGTTTGTTAGGGCTGACTCTTATTGTGTGTGTGTAGTGAATGTGTTTGTTTAGTAGTTTTTCCCCTCTGTAAAGTCTCAACTCTCTGTGTATTTTTTGGTGTGTTGTTTTTCTGGTTTATGTTGAACATTTGAGAGGTGTTAAGAGATAATTCTTAAATGAATAATGTACATAGGTTTTCTCTTGAGATTTACGATTTCTTTAGCTCTTTGTGGATGCTTTCATGGTATCAGAGCTCTTGAGCCTCACAACATTTTTTTCTACCTATTAAATGAAAAATTCTTAAACGACCTCAGAGTTGTAGAGCACTACTCCGACGATGTAGAGGTTGTTAATCTGGGTAGCATGGTGACGACGATTTGATTAAGAAATGATAAATTTCCGTTGTGGAAATTCCAGGTTGAATTGACACTAGAAGGCTATGACCCATTTGATAATCACATTATGCTTGACTCTGTTTTTCTGCCAGAAAAAAATTCGATCAATAGCAGCTCGTCCGATTTTACTCAACCTAATCCGGTGTTCGTTGCTTAGAAAAAGCAAGATCAACTCACTTATTTTTGGTTACTTGGTTCGATGACAGAAGACATACTTCAACAGATGTTACATTGTACCTGTTAAAATGAAATCAAGTCATCCTTGCTTCAGAATTTCAACTCTCGGAGTCTAGCACAAGTCATGAAGCGTAAATCGTCTATTCAATACCTGAAGAAAGGTAACAGTTCACTTAGTGCGTATTTCTCTACAATTAAGAAAGCAATAGACTCCTTAGCTGCTGTTGGTAAACCAATATCTTCTGAAGATCATATAATATATATTTTAGCTGGATTAGGCTCTGAATATGACTCGATGATTGACGTTATCACTGTCAAAATTAACAATGACATTGTGCATGATGTTATGACTTTGCTGCTTACACAATTAACTCGTCTTGGATATAAACTTGTTAACACCAATGGAAGTGTAGCAACATCTAATATAGATCAACATCAATTAACCAGTCGTGGTTTTTTGGATTTTTATTCGTAGAGAAATTTTAATTCTAGTTTTGGACAATAGAGAGGGCATGGAAGGAATAATGGTCGTGGTGGTGGTGGTCCATCTGGCAGCTACAATCGATTTTACTGTAATATTTGTAATCGATATGGCCATACTCTTAGTCGTTGCTATAATCGAAATGATTCTTCTACCTCTCAAGCTTGTCCAATTTCTTAAAATCAGAGTAGTGGCCTTAATTTTCCTCCAGGTTATCAGTTTAGCCCTATGCAACATCCCAATCTTCATGGAATTGGATATCATTATCCTCCAATGGGCTATGTACCTTATGGAATACAAGCAAAGTCCAATTTCCACAGTGATAACAATTGATTCCGGGGTGACGAATCATTTGACCAATAATTTTAGCAACTTTTCTATGAGCTTGGAATATTGTTGTCCTAGCCAAGTTCATGTTGGCAATGGTGCAGATTTTCCTATTTCTCATTCTAGCTATGGTAATCTAGTATCTTATTCGAACAATAACGTTTTCCATTTACATAATCTTTTATATGTGCCTTCATAACAAAACATCTCATCAATGTAAGTCAGTTTGTTCGTGATAACAATGTTTTCTTTGAGTTTCACCCTACTTTTTGTCTTGTGAAGGATACAACAACTGGCCGGGTTCTACTATAAGGGACTCTTCATGATAGACTATCGTTTTCCTGAACTTTCCAATGATTTAAAGCATTTACCTACTAAATCCGTTGAAACAAACTTTAGTTCTTTAACTCCTGCTTGTTTTAACATTGTTTCTCAAGCATCTAAGATTGTTGTGTTGATCAAAGACTTGGACGTCCTACTTTACCTATTGTTTTAAGTGTTATGAAAATTTGTCGGTCTGGTAGTTTTTCTAGGAATAATACAGGCTCCTTTTGTAATGCTGATGCTCATGGAAAAATACATGATTTACCTTATTCTCGTTCATTAACTATCTACACTTCTCCCTTGCAGCTTGTTGTGATAAACTTATGGGGTTCAGCTTATACAACATCTATTTTTCATGTATTTTAAACTCATGCAGAAAAATTGTTGAATTCATTAATCATTCGTGTTCAAATTGATGGTGGCTTAAAGTTTAAACCTCTCATTCCTTTCTTTCAAACTAATGACATTACTCATAGACTCACTTGCCCTTACACTTCAAAACAAAAATGGTATAGTTGAAAGAAAACATAGACATATTGTTGAAATGGGTTTGGCTCTCTTATCTCATGCTTCATTACCACTTATGTTTTGGGATGATGCTTTCTCTACAACTGTCTTTCTTATCAACAAGTTGCCCATTTTAGTTCTTTGTGGTATTAATCCCTTGCAGAAGCTATTTGATCGGTTGCCAGAGTATTCACCCCTATCTTCGCTCTTATAATTCTACAAACTGGATTTTCGTTCTACTTCATGCACGTTTCTTGGTTATAGTTCTATACACAAATGTCTTGATTCCAATTAGAGCTTATATGTTTCAAGAAATTTTTTATTTGATGAACTTTATTTTCCATTTTCTAAACCTACCAAGGTGAGTTCGGTTCCTCAGCTTGCACCAAAACACAATTTACATGTTAGTTCTTTTATTCCCACGGTCCATGCTTATATTTCACCAAGTAACATGGCCCATTCACCTCAAAATTCATGTTCAAATGAGTCTCCTCAATCTCTTGCATCAACACATATGGCCTCATTACCAAGTTTGGACAATCATTTCCATGTTACACACGTTTATGTTCCTTCGAGTGAAACAGTTTCCACTTCCCAAAATATTACCGAGCCTTGTCCCCCATGTTCTATGGTAAAAAATCATCCAATACAAACAACGAGAAATAGTGGAAATTTTCGCTCAAAAGTCTTTCTTGCTAAGGTGAATAATGATATTGAACCACCTAATGCTAAATAAGCTTTAAAGTGTGAGCATCAGAAGAATGCAACACAAAAAAAGTATGATGCCTTGATGAAAAACAAAACCTGGACTTTGGTTCCACGTTCTGAAAGTCAAAAATTTGATGGTTGCAAATGGGTTTTCAAAATCAAGTGGCATTCAGATGGATCTATTTCTCGCTACAAAGCTCGACTTGTAGCTAAAGATTTTCATCAAACTCCTAATGTTGACTATTTTGAAACATTTAGCCTAGTTGTTAAGCCAATTACTATTAAGGTGTTACTAACCTTGGCCCTTACTTATAATTGGACTATTCATCAAATTGATGTGGAAAATTCCTTCTTACATGGTGTTCTAAATGAAATGTGTATATGGATTAATCTGTTGGTTTTATCTCTAAGGAGAATAATGGTAATATCTAAAAGTTGCAAAAAGCTCTATATGGGTTGAAAAAGGTACCTCAAGCTTGGTTTGATAGGTTGACCTCTTGTTTAAAAGCCATAGATTTTACATCTCTCGTGGTGATACTTCTTTATTGTTTCGACATAATCAGGCTAGATGTTGCTATGTTCTTGTATATGTTGATGATATTTTGGTTATGGGTAGTTCTGCATCTTTTATTAGTGAATTAATTACACGACTGAATTTTTCATTCTCTCTTATGGATTTGGGACAATTATTGTATTCTTTTGGAATTGAAATGAGTTATTATCCATCATCTGGTTGCATTTTTTTGTCTCAATCCAAGTATGTCAGAGATTTGTTGCATATAACTAACATATCCAATGCACATTCTATTTCTTCTCATATGATTAGTGGAGTTATTCCTTCACTATTTGATGGTCAAGAATGTATTGATGTGACATTGTATAGAAGTATTGTTGGAGCACTCCAATATGTTCTTCTCACAAGGTCGAAGATATCTTACTATGTGAACAAAGGCTGTCAGTTTATGCACTTACCAAAGATGGATCATTGGAAACTAGTTAAAAGAATACTTTAAGGTATTTATAGGGCACTCAATATTACGACTTGTTACTAAATAAACCTTCTTCCTTAACTTTACAGGTATATGCTGATTCTAATTGGGCATCTGATCCTAACGACAGAGAATTCATTTTAGGCTTATATATATTTTTTTGTTACAATCTCATATCATGGAGTTCTAAAAAGCAGATTATTATTTCCAAGTCGAGTATAGAAGTTGAATATTGTTGTCTTGTCACTACTACACTAGAGTTAATTTGGTTAAAGTCTTTGTTTGCTTATTTACACATATCTTCTACTAATCTTCCTGTCTTATGTTATGATAACTTAGGTGTTGTTCATTTAAGCATGAATCTTGTTTTATATTCAAAGACTAAACATGTAGAACTTGATATCTATTTTTTTTCGAGATTTAGTTCTTAACAGGAAGTTAGATGTGAAACATCTCTCAATGACTTCTCATTATGTGTGCGTGTTTGTGTAGTGAATGTGTGTATTCAGGAGTTTTTCCCTCTGTATAGTCTCCCCTGTATTTTTCGGTGTGTTGTTTTTCTGGTTTGTGTTGAACATTTGAAAGGTGGTTTTAGAGATGATTCTTAGATGAATAATATACAAAAGTTTTCTCCTGAGATTTACGATTTCTTTAGCTCTTTGTGGATGCTTTCAAATGCCTCCAATGCTAAAGTTAGTGAAGTATTTGGAGAGTGTTTAGAGAGAATTTTCTAGCTTATGAATAGCTTACAATGGTTTTTAGCGTATTTCAGCTTAGATTGAAATGGTAACCTTTCGACTCTTTATATAACAGGTGGAGTTGTAACTGTAGCAGCCCACTTAATGATGGCTTAATGGCCAGCCGTTTATAACATCAACCTTTAAACTTGAAATAAGTACTGACGTAACTCCTGGCTATAAGAACTTAGTGTAAAGGTCTTTGATGTTACTTAAACTTGGCCGACCTGAGGACGATTCTGGCCCTCTCGACCAACCATTTGGGGGTCGGCTTTGATTTCTTTCAATCCTTGTGGTGTTCACCTGCATGGCTAACCTCTAGGGGGTCCTTCCCCTCTCCATCTAACCTTCGATCATTTCCACCTAATAGCGCAAGAATCCTAAGTGTTATTTGAACTTGGTTAACTCTTAGGGGAGAGTCTTAACCTCTATTGCCAACCCATGGCGTCCTCGCCATGTTGGCTGACCCTTTAAGGGTTAATTTTGGTCTCAGTCAATCCTTGCGGGTCTTCACCTCCACGGTTGATCCCCAAGGGGTCTTGGCCCTCTTGAAGTAACTTTGGTCATTCCCAATTGATAGCACTACGATCCTAAGTGTTATTTGAACTTGGTTGACTCTTGGAAGAGAGTCATAACCTCAATGGTCGACCCTCATGGGGTCCAGTCTCTCTCGACCAACCCTTTGGGAAGTCGATTTTGATCTTTGTCAACGCCTGAGGGTCCTGACCTCCATGGGCGACCCCTTGGGGTCCTAGCCCTCTCAGTGTAACCTCTGTCATTGTTACCTAATAATTAACACAACACACCTAAGTATTACTTGTACTTGGTTGACTTCTAGTGGAGAATTGTAACGTCCATGGCCGACCCTCAAGGTCGTAGCCTTTTACAATTGACTCCTAGAGTGCCAGATTGGACTTGGCTCACTCTCAGAAGGTGTTGGAGTGGCTTTGACTACCCTTTGAAAGGGTCTCGACCTTGTCCAGGTATTTTGAGAAATATTTCACCTATAACAACACTTAATGTCAAAAGTATATATCTTTAAAAAATCGTCAAAAAGTATTTTTGACATATTGGTTCACAAATATTTATTAAATTTTGGAATGATCAAAAGTATAATTTTACACAAACCTAAAGTTTTGAGGTACTTTCTTTGTTTGTGGTGAATTTAGTTTCTATGATTTTAAAATCTAAAACTTAGTTCATATAGTTTGATATCATTTATTTCTATGTCGGTTGTTTGTGAGAGGAGAGCTCCAATAATATCTTGTACTACCTATAAAAACCAAGAGCTTTATGTATCCAAAACTCTCATCTGCAATTTTCGTTGAATTAAAATAAATAATAGTAAGTTGGCCTAGTGGTAAAACAAATTGGCTTTGTTAATCTTCATATTTAAATTTATAATGACCAAATACTTAAAATTAGTTACATATATAATAGAGTCGAACACATTCGTGAGAATAGTCTTCAGTCCAACTGCAAATAATATAAACTATTTACAGTACAGTTTTTTGGTTAGCTAAGGTGTCACACAAGAGAAATGTTATCCTATTACAAACCTATCAAAGAGTTGTTTTGGGAGGAAGATTAAAGTGTTATAAATCGTATCTAATCGATTAACGTTTTTAAAGACTTGGAAAAATTAAATACACAAACAAATTAGAAGGTAAACTTTAGGTTAAAATATCATTTTGGTCACTAGGCTTTCACTTTTGTTTCATTTTGGTCATTAATTAGACTTTAATAATTTTAGTTTTAATTCTTAGACTTTCAAGTTTCTTTCATTTTGGTCCCAAAACTTTCAATTTTGATTACTACACTTTTGAAACATGTTCACATATTTTTTTACTTGTATTAAAATTATTAACATTATTTAGCCAATTTCATTTAATATTAATTTTAAATTTATCATAAGGGCCAATTTTAAATTTTTATTAAAATGTAGGACTAAAATTGAAATTTCGAAAGTTGAGGGCTAAAATGGAACAAACTTAAAAGTTTATGGCTCGTTTGATAACCATTTTATTTTTCGTTTTTGGTTTTTGAAATTTAAGCCTATATTTATCTAAATTCTCTACATATGTTTCATCTTCTCTTTAAGTAGGTATATGAATCCTAACAAGATTTCATGAATCAAAACAAGATTTTGGAGGCTATTTATTTTTAGCTTTTGAATTTTGGTTTTGTTTTTAAATACCCAAGATGTAGACATCAAAGTCGTGAAAATAATGTGTAGAAGGAGCAGTTGTAGCTAGGCTTAGATTTTAAAAATAAAAAACAAAAACGAAATTGTTATCAAACGGGGCCTTATGAACTAAAATTAGACTTTTGAATGTCTAGGGACCAAAATGAAACAAAAGTAAATGTCTAGGGACCAAAATGAAACAAAAGTAAAAGTCTAGGGACTAAAATGGTATTTTAACCTAAAATTCAACCACAAAAAACTAACAAGTATAATGAATTATATCCAAATTTATTGCCTGAAATATCCGCTTTCAGTTACTCGTTTTGGTTCCAAATTAAATCACCCAATGTAGTGAGATCAGAATTTGAGGACTAATAGCTCACATGAAACTCTAATATCATAATAGATAATATGAGTATTCACCTCAAAACTAATTAATAATAAGAAAAATTGTTCAACTTTTCTTATGAAAGTTTGGAGAACTCTCCATTTCTCTCTCATATGGGATAATGAGATCCTCAGTGGCATCAAATTGATTGGATCATATACAATCTTTGGAATATTTTCATGTTGGAAAGCTTGTTTTTAGTACTCTTTACTTTCTATAGTGTTCTAACCGTTCGTACATTGTTTTCAAGGTCGATTTTCGTGATTATTTGCTTTTCCAATTTCAATGATTCTTTTAGGTTTAAATCATTTTTATTCTATATTCTTTTTTCTTTTCTTTTTTTTTTTTTTTTTCAACATATCCTCTACTCTTAATTTTGGAGTTTTCAGTTTATTGCATGATTTGTTATTTGTTCTATATTTTTGTACCTTGATACTATATTGAAATATTTATTTAAAGTTACACAATTATTAAAGGTAAGACAATCGAGCATTCCCCACTTTCATACTTCAACCATAACTTTCATTTAAAATTTTAAAATATTTATTTAACAAATAAATCTGAAAAGGGAAAAGAAGAAATCCTAGATTCAACTTAATTTGATTTCACCTCTCGAAATTAACTGAAAACTCCAAAATTAAGAGTAGAGGATATGTTGAATAAAGCAAAAAAAAAAAAAAAAAAAAAAAAAAAACCCCAAACTTTTCCCCTCCCCCCTCCCAAAAAAACCGAGACAAACAAACCCACCCCCTTAAAAAGGACTAT
>JBBMEG010011324.1:0-31642 GCA_037832605.1 Cyclanthera cordifolia
AAGTATTTCAGAAACAGTAATTTTTTGAATGCCGAGTTGGGTTGTAATCCCTCGTACGCGTGGCGGAGTATTCTGTGAGGTAGAGACTTATTTGTCCAAGGCTTCAGGTGGAAAGTGGGGGATGGCTCTTTAATTAAGATTGGCCGCGACCCCTGGATCGCGAGAAAGGGTAATCCTTTTGCTATAAATCCTTCTAGAGATTGGGAGGATAAGAGTGTGGCTGTGCTGATTGATGAGAATGGTAGCTGGAGGGAGGAGCTGGTTAGAGGTTGTTTTTGCCAGGAGGATGCAGAGGTGATTTTGGGTACTCCCCTTTACGAGGTGAAGGGGGTGGATGAAGTTATGTGGAATCATTGTGATAAAGGGTGCTTCTCGGTGAAAAGTGCTTACCAGTTGGCGATGGATTTGGCGGATAGGGGCAAAGCTTCTCCCTCTGGGGGTGAGGCGACGACGCGGATATGGGATAGTTTCTGGAGTGTTCAATGTGTTCCTAAAATTAAGATTGGAGCTTGGAGTACTATAACTAATTCTATCCCGACCAAATGTAATATTCATGGCCGAGGGATTGATATTGATACTAGATGTCCTGTCTGCTTTAAGAGTTTTAAATCTAATATGCACATTATAAAGGACTGTAAGTATGCTAGAAGGCTTTGGAAGGATGTCTTTCCGTGGTTCGGGGATTTTGAGGTCTTCTATGAAGAGATTGATAATGGGGTTGAGTTCTGGGATGGGCTTTGCAGGAAAATTGACAAGAAAGATAGATTCAAAACCCTGATTGTTATCTGGAGTCTTTGGAACCACAGAAATGATGTTGTCAATAACATTGGGGCGGGGGAGTTTCTTAGACTTCGGGGTAATGTGGACAAAATGATTAATACGCTTATTGTTTCTTTTTCAGGTGGTTCGAGGAAGCCAAAGCGGGAAGTTATGGAGAAGAATGTAGCCTTGAAAGCTCCCCCTCGTGGTTGCTGGAAGCTCAACACTGATGCTGCTGTATGCACTCGATCGGGAGCTGGCAATGTTGGCTGGATTGTTCGAGACTACAAAGGGGCGCCGATTGTTGCAGGTGCCAAATCCGGCTTCAGGAATTGTAAAGTTAAAACTCTCGAAGGAACGACTATCAAAGAAGGGCTGAAAAACCTGTTGAAGTCGCGTTCGTGGATCCCTCCTTTGATCGTGGAATTTGATGCTATGGAAGTTGTTAAGGCTTTGGTGGGTGTTGATTCAGATTCCTCTGAATTTAAAAACATTGTTGATGATATTCAGGCTTTGTCCAATTCTATTGGGAATGTATCTTATTTCCATTGTCCTAGGAATTGTAATAGGGTGGCTCATTTGTTAGCCAAAAACCCTCCTGATTGCTCGATTGTTTGGAGCTTTTTCCCTTCCTTGTTGGATGGTAGGACTTTTTTTTGGAGGGGGTGCTCCCCCCTTGGTGGCCTCCGTTGTGGAGGATGATTGTACTCGGTGTCTCTTTATTGGTTAATGTTATGAGGTTTTTATTTTCAAAAAAAAAAAAAAAAGGTTAAGCTTATTAAAAATAATTTTGATATTTTTTATTAAAAAAATAAATAATCAAAATTCTGTATTTTTTGTATACATTAATGTTTAGTCAAAAAAAATATATATATTAATCCCATGGAACATTTTTCCGACCTACTACATTTAATTACTAAAGTAATTCATTAGACATTACTTCCAAAATACATCTTTATTAATGTTCATACGAGATTCACTGCAAGATAGGAGAGCGAGGCAAACTTAAATTTGATTGATATGGTGTATATAGTTACAATCTCTAATTAGTTCCTCCGATTCTTTCTCTCGAGATATGGACTTTGATAAGGTTGATATATCTGAGGGTTGTGAGCTTAGGCGCGAAGAGACGATCGACTTGTTGAAGTCTTTGGCGTTGAGTGTTTTGAATTCTGATATTGTTTTATGCTCTGAATTCTCCGACTGATGTTTGGTAGTCTTTGAGTCTTCAGTTAGCAGTTATGGTACAAGATCTTGATTTCTCGGTCGCCCCTCCAAACGAGGGAGAGCTCTCTATTTATAGAGTTCTATGGGCTTGTGGGCTTTTGGGCCCCCTTATGAGATTGGGCTTAATGAATGTTTGGGCCTACTACATGGGCTTAGACGTATCTTGGACCTAAAATCCAAACAAAACAATTTTTCAACCCAATTAATTTTGAGACAATTATATATTTGATATTTGAATTGAATTTATTTGTGAATGATTGACCGTTTTTTAGTGACCGAAATTTCTCAATCAACAAATGCTCTTTTTCGAGTTTCATGCATAAATATGTGTGCCAAATCTCGAAAAAGTTAGTTTGGGACTGACATACAACTTTTTTTTTTATGTCATCTTGTTGATGTGTTTTAATGAAGGAATAAATTTGTCTCATGGCTTGGACGTTTTTTTTTTTAATACTTTTGTTATGCCAATTAACTGGAATTTTGAAATTTAGTCAAAATTGATTTTTCTTATTAATTTTTTTTTTAATTATAGTAGAGTTTATTGTCTACTTAATTTCGAGTTGATTTTATGGCAAAGTCAAATTTTCAACTCACTTTTATACTTAACATTAGTAAAACTTATGCCATATATATATATATGTATGTATTTTATTTTATTTTTTGGATAAAATTAAAATTCCATAATTTTGATGGAGTTAACTTTATTCCATTTGAAATTGGAAAAGTGAAAAAAAAATAATAAATAAATAAAAATAAATACATAAATAAATCTGGATGTTTTGATTTTATCGTTAAATCAAGATCTATAAAATATACAAGATCTCAACCTCTTCAATAAATCCTATTATAGTTACATATGTGTATATATATATTAATAGTTCTATAAACAGGGGTGCGTACAACCGTTTCTACTAGTCTTCCACAATTGTGTTTCACAAATTTGAAGCAACTTCGATTATAGATTATCGACCCCAAAGTAGAGTACAACCCATGTTTTTTTTTTATATATATAAATTTTCATTGAATCTTCGGAAAGAAGAAAGAAAAAAAAAATAGCATTTTTTATTCATTTCGTATTGTCCATTGTTTGTCAACATTTTTTTCACTCACATCAGCAATGTCACCATGTGCTGTCATTTTTTTTACTCACATCAGTGATATCACTCATGCACTGCTCTGTGCGAATGTGCGTAGACGCCCGTAATATTTTACCAAAGTGGTCCTATGAGAAATCAATAAATTATGGCGCTTTGATGAAAGAGTGGTTTCTAGACTCCCCTATTCACACTCAAATACCAAATAGAGATGCCTTACCAATGTTAGGACGTCGCCTTATCGAGAGTGACAATGTTAGTTGGGGTCCTAGTCTTAAAATTCATGGAGAATTCTTGTACACTCCGTTTTATTGGGAGTGATTGGAGGTCGTAGTCTATAAAAATGAAAAACTACTCCAAAAGTCAAGAATTTTTTACACTGTGGTGGCTTCTATGTATACATATGACGGTAATTCTGATATCATTCGAACCTTTTGTGAAGCGTGGTGCCCATTGACAAATATCATTCGCACATTCTAGGGGAATTATCGATATCCTTATGGGATATGTGGAGATTAAGGGGTCTGCCAATTAAAGGAAGATTTTATGACGAAGTCATTCCTAGCTATGCAGAGTTGTTAGCCTTACCTACCCACGATGGTGAAGTATGCCCAAAAAGTTGTGAGCATCTTTTTACCGCTTATCATAACATAGTATCTCAACAAGTTGATCAATCCTTTATCTCTATTAGCACATGGATAACCTTCTAGTTTAAAGGATCTAAAATATGCACGACCCCCTGCTAGAAGGTCCAAGAAGAATATCTGCCCTCATTCAACCCATAATCCTAATGGGGTATCCATCCGAAGTCATGACTGAAGTGAAAAAGATATGGTCTTGTTTCACGAGTTAAGTGTGGAGAATGACACGCAAGACAAAACATATTTAGCGGCTTTCCTTTCTTGTTGGTTATGCCTTTTTGTGTTTCCTTCTAAACACGGTACGCTGCGCCCAAAAGTGTTTAAGGTGGCGAGCCTCATGGTCGAAGGATATATATTCAGCCTAGCTATTCCGGCCTTAGAAAATATCTACCGTGGCTTGAGCCAAGTTTATGAAACATCTCCTTCCCTTAGCTCTACAAACGTATGTTTTCCTTTGCACTATATATATGGGTGGCTTGCGCATCATTTCAAGACACATTTTCCACTTCCTACATAGCGTCGAGGTTCAATAATGGTAGATTTCTCTGGCGAAGGAGGAGCAAGATATTTCACCACCTTTGAAGCTCATTTGCGTATTCACAAAGGACAGCAAGTGTCGTGGTATGCCACTCTTTCCAGCAGAAACAAAGTTGTACAAATTGTAGATGATCACGACTTATGCTTTTGGTCTTCTTACATTTTTCTTAAGTTTTTGTTCAGGCTTCTGATCTTCACGATCCAGATCTTCACTAGTCATTGAGAGCTTAATCCTTGTCGATTCAGTAAGCAATTCAGATTTTTCCAAGATATTCTAAATGATCTGACTAAATACTCCGAAAGCTACTTTAAACAATGTATTACGCCTTTGGATGATAAGTATTGAAACAAAGACTTTGTCCCGAGTGTACCTCCCTCCACTTCCAGTGAATCCTCACAATTAAGTCACTCAACTTTATCGTAAATGGTGGATTGAGAAAAACGGTAGTTATTTTGTAGACGGAATGAATAAATTGGTTGAAGTTGTGCGCTTATTCCTACTAAACCTAAATTTATGAAATCCACGGCTAAAGAAGTTGGCGGTAAGAAAATTTGAATGTTTGATACGGTAGAGTTTGCATCTAATGGTGAGGATGCAAGTCAGAGTACTGATAATGACAAGCATTGGAAAACGAAAAAATCTAAAAAATGTTCAGACCTTGATGACAATTTCAAATGAGCTCCAAGTGCTTCACAATTTTGTGCGTCACAATTTCCTTCTCTTCCCACAACCTTGGTTAGAGTTTCTTTCATCTTTTTATTTTTTTTTCACTGCATGCTATTATTATTATTATTTCCTAATTCAGCTACGATTTTATGCAGACACCACTTAATAACATCATCCTTGAAGAGGTGGGACAAAATGACCTAGATTCGGCAACCAGTCCTGATCCTTTCAAGCAGTAGTTGCTAGCATGGAAAATAAAAAAAACTTTAATGACTCCTATTGAAGGCTCATCATCTCTTCCTACAACTAATCAATGAGTAGAGCGGCACCACCAGTAATGGAGTATGTTTCGCAACTGGAGGAGACAATGGATTTGATAGAGGAACAACCATTGAAGGAGATGTTGCCAACAGATAATGTTTTGTATTCAAAAGATACATTAGATTTGACAGGAGCGCCGCCATTAAAAGAGATATCGCAGTTAAATGAGACTTTAAATTTGCAAGAAGCACAATCGTTGAGGGAAAGGTCATCACCAGCTAATGCTTTGTATTCAAATGGAACACGAGATTTGACAGAAGCACCACCGTTAGACGAGTTATCGTAGTCAAAAGGACCTATTTTGCAACTGGATGATGCACTAGATTTGACAGAAGCGCTCCCTTTGACAAATATGTCATCGCCTAGAAAATCTATTTTGCAACTGCAAGAGTTGTCAGCATCTGATAGTGGGGTCTCTCATTGTTGTGCAGAATGTGATATTATTAAGATTCAGAAAGAAACTACTTTAGCCGTATGGAACACCATACGCAAGAAGATAATTAAGGCCTCATTTGAGAAATTATCTTGTCTTACCGGGTATGTAGACACGATGTTCTAAAACATTTTTGTGGGAAAAACCTACCGTATCTTCAGAATTTTGTGAAAGAATATTTCCATAAAGTTTAAGAGTTCAATAGGATAAAATCATCACACTCCTCAATTTACAACTGCAAGCAAGGACTGTAAGTTAAAAGAAGTGAATAGTATTTTAAATGACGTTCTGAATGGCCAGAATAGCACAATGGCAGAAATGGACAAACTTACTCAACAAAGTCGACAGTTAAAAGAAGATGAGGAACGATTGGAAGCCCGGATTCAAGCAATAAGAACTAATCGGGAAGAGGACTTGAAGTCAATTACCGAGAAAGAAGCTCATAGCTAGATGCGTGACGAGTCTATTCAGCGAGAAATTGTAAGCGAAATTGAAAATACCCCTACCCTTACTGATGTTGACATTAACAACTTGGCAATGTTATGCGAGATGCTAAGCGAAACTCGACAAGAGCTAAAAGATTTCAAATGTGTTCCTTGACTGAGTTGTATCTTTTTTTTCAACATATTGATTTAATAGGAAGTCGTCTGTTTTATCATTACCTCTTTTGTATCTTGGTAATAAATAGTCTAAAAGTTGTGAGAGAGAAAAAAAGAAATGCAAAATTTTTTTTGGCACAATTGAGAAGGATATTTTTGCTTATTAATAGACTGAACTTAAATTTTATTTAAACTGCCTACGTACCATTTAATTTGGTAAAAATGGATCAAGTCATAACGTAGTTCATTTACATGATTTTGTTTTTTTACCTTTTTTTAAGCATAAAACTTTTTTAGAAACATTCCATTAATGGGGCCGATTCGTAATCTGTCTTTATCCACGATCTTGTAAACTTCATTAGTGTAAACATTTTTGATGATATAGGGTCCATCCCATTTAGGTGTGAACTTATTTCCTGTATGTCGTGTTGTGATGATTGGTCTTCTAACAGCAAGAACTAGGTCACCAACTTGAAATGAATGAGGCTTGATATTTTTGTCAAAAGCTTTAGTTATTTGTGCTTGATAACACTCTAACATTTGCTGAGCTTCGAGTCTTTTCTCATCTAATGCGTCTAATTCTTGGAGACGCAGCGATGCATTTTCTTCAACTGTTAAGCGTTCTTGTATGGTCATTCTAAGCGATGGAATTTCTCTTTCTAGAGGAAGCACGACTTCAAATCCATAGGCTAAGAAATATGGGGTGACCCCTGTAGGCGTGCGATGCATAGTGCGGTAAGCCCACAATGCTTCATCAATTCTTTCTTACCAGTCTTTCTTTTCCTTAGAGACTATCTTCTTCAATAAATTGCATAAGGTCTTGTTGAATGCCTCCACCAATCCATTTGTTGCTGCATTATACATGGATGACTTGTACTATTTGAAGCAAACTTTTTCACACAACTTATCTATCATGCTATTAGAGAACTGCCTATCATTATCTGTTACAATGCGGTGAGGAATTCCATAGCGATATATGATATGTGTCCGGATAAAGTTTGCGTTCTTTATTCGCTTCTCTTAAAGGAATTTCTTCCGCCCACCTTGAAAAATAGTCAGTTGCAGCTAGGATATATGAGTGACCTGCAGATGACTTTGGCATTATAGGACCAACAAGATTGAGTCCCCAAGCTTCAAATGGTCATGAAGCAATAATAGGGTGCAGAGGCTCTGGCGGTTGATGTATGAAGTTCGCATGAAATTGACAAGCCTCACACTTCTTTTCATATTTCATTATGACCATAGTTGGCCATTAGTAGCTCATTCTTTTTAATTGGAAGTGAAGTTTATGACCGAATTGACAAATGCCTGCGTGCACCTCTTCCAATGCTTTACCTATTTCATCACCTCCCAAGCATTGTAAAAGCAATCCTTCGTAGGAGCATCGATAAAGAGTATCCTTATAATGGATAAATAGAGCAGATCTTCTTCGTACATCTTCCTTGCACCTAGAACAGTGGGCAGTTTCCCGTGTTGAAGATAGTCAACAATAGGTTGTTGCCAATCTTCATCCTTGATCACATGGAAATATATCATTTTATCTCTTGAAATTCATCTTTAATTATTGGCATAATCCACTTTTGGCAAAGTGAAACGTTGACAGCTTCCTCACTTGAAGTTGTTAGTGTAGTAGCCAAATTTGCCAGAGCATCCGCCTTTTTTTTTTCTAATATTGAAATATGCTCTAAAATGACATTGTCAAAATTCTCTAGTAATCGTCTAGCATAGGTAAAATATGGCTTTAAATCATCATGTCTTGTATTGTATTGAAGTGAAACTTGGTTTATCACTAATTTTGAATCTTCGAATACTTCTATATACTTTATGTCGATTTCAACGGCCTTTGGAGTCCAATAATTAAAGCTTGATACTCAGAGATGTTATTTGAGCATGCTTCCCTAACTGTGAAGCTGTAAGGTAACATATGCTTCTCTAGAGAGATGACCACAATGCCTGCATCTGCTCCACTTCTTCGTGCTGCGCCAACAAAGTACATAGTCCATGGATATGTGATTTCAAAAAAAAGACTTCTTCATTGGGGAATTCTTCACATAATTACCAATCTAATAGAACATGATGATCAGCTAAGAAATCTGCCAATGCTTGTCCTTTTACTACTTTCTGAGGTACATACATAATATCGTACTACTGGAGTAGAATTTCCCATTTAGCTAAACGCCTGAGATGATTGGTCGAGAGAAGAAATATTTAATGGGATCCGCTTTTGCAACTAGACGTATAGTGAACACTTGCATGTAATGTCTTAGTTTATCAACGAAAAAGAAAAGAGTCAAGCACATTTTTTCAATCGTGGAGTAGTATAGCTTAGCACCGATAAGAGTTTTGCTTAAGTAATACAAAGCTCGTTCCTTTCCCTGCGCCCACTTGTGCGAACAATGCCCCCAATGATTTCTTTTGGGCAGTGATGTATCACGTCAATGGCTTCCTAGCTACAAGCACGACTATAATAGGGGGGTTAAGCAAATATTTCTTGATACTTTCAAAATCATTCTGACATGCTTCATCCCATTCAAAGATCTCTCATTTCTTCATTAATCTTTGGTAGGGATGACATCTACCAGCTAGGTTTGATATAAACCTCCGTATGTATGCTCGACGACCTTGAAGACTTCTAAGTTCGTGTAAGTTTCTTGGTTTTGACATCTTTTAAATCACGAAAGTCAACACAAACACAAAGTTGTCGTTTTTCTTCCTTACATGAATAATGTTTGCGATCCATGACGGGTATTTGACTTTGCGTATGAACCCTGCTTCAATCAACTTATTCACTTCCATTTCGATCTGTAGGATAAGCTCTGGTCTAAAACGTCGTTAAGTTTGTTTAATTGGTTGAAACCTAGGTTTAACAACAAGACGATGGACAACAACTTTAGGGTTTAATCCTGGCATTTCTTTGTATGACCAAGAAAATATGTCTTTGTAGGATGCAAGTAAACTTAGATACTCTTCTTCTTCTTGAGGCGTAAGAAATGTACTTATAAAGATTGGTCGTGGCTCTTCTAGTGTGCCAAGGTTTACCTCTTTGAGTTCATCCACTGTAGGTTGATTGTCATCCTCTAATGGCAGTGGTGCTTCGTCAACATCATCTTCACCTACCTCATCCTCTGCTTCTTCTGAAACAGTAATGTGATGGCATGGTGCTTCATTTTCCTCTTCCTTTAAAACTTTCTCTGATGAGTTAGTAATGATAATATTATGTCTTTTTATTCTCAGTGATCCTTTTGTCTCGATTTCAGATTGGGGACTCCTCTTCAACAGTTTCTTTTGAGCTTTCAGAAGAAATTCTATCAAAAATTGACTTGGTACGCCCATCTAGTTTTTTTGTGGTTACACTTAATCTTTGAAAAATAGACAGTCAAGACGTAACTGTAGTTGGGTTTGTATCTTTCATTTCCTCTTTTACCTTGGACAACCTTTGAAATATGGATGATCGAACTTTTGAATATGTGTCTGATTCCTTTATAGGTTCGCTTAATCTTCCAAAAACCGAAGATTGTGCCTTAATGGTAGTTGTGGACGACTCTTCTTTACTATCGTTTGATGTACCCAACCTTTGTAATGCGGAAACACGAGGAGTTGGAGGTTCAATACGCTGACGAATGGTCCTCTTGCACTGACATCTTCTTTTTTTTTTTTTCTTTAGTTCTTTAACCTCCTTGATAGTTATGTGGTTTGCGTCTGCAACTTTTGTCTTCCTTTTTCTCGTTATGCGAACTGGTTCATGAGATTTATTGCGGGCAGAGCGTAACCTTTCTTCAGGAGTTCTTTTTGTGTCGATGAAATATTAGCCTGATTATCATCAAATATACTTAGGCTCTTGAACTTTGTGTGAGTTGGGAAGTCATACCCTACATTGGCTAAAAGTTTGTACGCTTTGGGGTCAAATCCATCTCTTGTTCGTTTTTCAAGCAAGACTACTTTTGTTGATTGTCTTGGATTGTTTCAGTTCCTTGCTTTATCATCCTCGTGAGAAGCATAGTGAAATTCTCTTTTAAAACTTCAATATCACCAACCTTTAAACTAGTGAGCATTTGGTAAATGGTGCTTCTCCCTTTCTACGTCGAGACAAAGGAACATAACGTAAGATGGGCCTACTTGAAGGTTTCTCATCTTTTAAGATGTTGGAATTTTGACTGGCTAAGGCTTGACTATTTACAGAAAATATTTATTCTCTGTCATCCCATTTTTTGTGACGTCTACTCTTGGACTTAACTTCGTCTCGTCATCATTTTTTATGAAAGTGATTTCAACTGTAGATGCACCATTTGTATTGTCATTCTCCTTGTAAAACTTTGCATCTGAAAAATGAGTTTCGGCCTCTGAAAACGGATTTGTATCAGCCTTTACTTTCTTAACGCTATCTTGATAGAACTTAAAGCATTGATGTAACGTGGAGGTGACAACTCGATTTTCATGAATCCAAGGTTGCCCTAACAACACCCAATAGGTTGTTTTGCAATCTATAACTTAGAACAAAGTGTTTGCATTCAACTCACCGATAATGACCTCTAAAAACGCACCATGCCAATTGCTCGCTGTCCGCCTTGGTTGAAGCCTTGGATAACAAACTTGGTGTCAGAGAGTTCGTCCATAGTGATGCCTAATTGCTTCAAGGTTGACTTAGGCATTATGTTTACTGCAGATTCATCATCAATGAGGATTCGTCCAACTCTTTGTTCTAGTATATAGCCCAAGACAAATAAAGGACGATTATGAGAGCTTTGATCCTAGCAATAGGTCGTCATCAGTGAAACTTATCGACATGCAAGGTGGGTTGTGTGTATGTACCATAGGTGTTTGGGTTGCTACTCTTCTAGAATCTAGTAGAGTTTCAATTAGAGCATTTTTTTCTGCTTGGGGAAGCAAATAACAAATCTTCTATGTTGAATGAGGACATTTTTCTTGGTCTGATGAGTTCATTTGATGAACTTGGTAGGTCTTCTTGAACCGTTGTAGCATGACATGTAACGACATTATGCATTTCTTCTCTTTCCTCTAGAAATTGTTTTGTAAAAAATGCACAAGTGTTATTGGTTGACATGCCAAATTGAATTCTTTTCTTTCCTCTACAATAGGCTTAGGTTTTCTTACAATTCTTTTGCTTTTTTTTTGGAAACCTCTTCCTCTTTGGTTCTCTGAGCAACAGTGATTATTTTTAAACATAATTCTGTTTTTGCCTTTTACGGAGAGTTACAACGGTCCAACCCTCATTTTCATTGTCGATTGGCTCCGAAACACACATTTCTGGAACATAGTCCTTTTGCAAGCTCACAATTACTGGCTCAAAAGAGCCAAATTTGATCAAGCATTGCCCTTGAGTGTATGTTGCTCTCTTGGACAATTGCAACTTGAGTTGAGGAGCCATAACAGCATGATTTGCTTGAGCTACTTCCTCAAGATCTAACTCTATTTTCTTTTCTCGAGCCAACCTCAGAATCAACTCCTTCGACACGAAACACTTCTCTATTGGATGGCTGACGACACGATGATATTTATAGTAGTTAGGATCCTTTACATTGCCTAACTCCTCAGGACGTTTGTATTCGGGTAGTTGAATGAGTTTTGTTTCCAACAAATGCTCACACATATCTGCAACGTCGGAATCTTGAAATGGATAGACCTTTTCTTGTCTTTCTTTCAATGTTAAACATCGCCTTTCATCCACATCAGGTCGTTTCACAGCTTTTGTTTACTCCTTTTTTATAAGAGTTTTAATAGAGTTGTGTTGACAACCATTTATTCTTTTGTAACATTTTTTACAACTTTTTCAATTGCCTTGAAGTCCTTTTCCTTCTGTGTTTCGAAGACTATCGAGTCTTTGTTTCCCTTTTCAGCAATGCTCAATTCCATATCGTCAGCTCGAGTGGCTAATTCGTCAAGGTGTGGGGTTTTATTCCCTTCAAGATGTATAGCAATCCCCAATGCATGCCTTGGATGCATATTATATCGCAGACATTTCAGTGAGGCGATCTTTGCAGTCAAGACTAAGAGCTCTCCAACGGTTAATATAATCGACAACAGGTTCTCCCTTTTTCGCTACTTCGCATTTGTCAGCTCTATCCTGTTGACCATTCATCTTGTGCTATATAACCAGTTAAGGAACTGCCTCTCTAACTCTTTTTAGTTGTCTATTGTTTCAGCTTCTAGGTCGGTGTACCAATCGAACGCGTTCCCTTTTAAGGTACAGACAAACTGTCTGACGAGAAGATCTTCTCGAGTGCCAGCAGTTTCACAAGTCTTCACAAAGTGCGCAACATGATGTTTGGGGTTGCGCTTTCCGTCAAACTGTTGAAACTTAGGCGGTAGATATCCTGTAGGCATCCTCAGGTTATCTATTCTCTTCGTGTATAGAATACATGAGGGAACTCTAAGTTGGACCACCATATTAGTCTATGATTGTATTAGTAATCATATCCTGTAATTATTGAACAGATAAGGATGCGATCGAGATTGAATGTTGTGGTTGTTCCTCTGATAGCTTTTCCTTATCAGCTCTTCGTTCAACAGGGGTTTGGCTTGATTCAGCTACTTCTCTATTATGCAATTGGTTTTACAAGAAAGCAATCTCTAAGTCCTGATTCTCAATTGTTCTTTCATTTGTTCGAGCTTCCTCTTGAACTCTGTCATTCTGTCGTCTTCTTCTACACCGGCCATCATTACAGACATCACATCAGAGTTTGATGTCTCTTTTTGAATGATCGTTGGGATGGCTTGATCAAATGACGAATTGTCTTTGTTGACGACTTTATCAGAAATTTCTTCAGGTCGCTTTGCAATCCTACTCGCAATCGCTTATTCGATTGACTTTGAGCGACTGCGCATCACAAGTCCAGCGTAAACATATGAGGCAATAATGTTTGGTGAAACTTGTCCATATTCCATTGTAGCTTTTTTCGCAGCAGCAGATTGGGCTACAACTCTTCGCGACGTCATTGAGGTCTCTAGTGTGGCAGCAGATTTTGATGTGGCGCTTCCAGATGCCATGCTTGATTTTTTGAGAGAGAATGAGATGAGAGGTAGAGATGGTCTCATTGGGTGTGTCAATTTGTTCACACGAGATTCACTGCAAGATACGAGAGCGAGACACGTGTATATGAACTTAAATTTGATTGATATAGTGGTTTCAATCTCTAATTAGTTCATCTGATTCTTTCTCTCGGGATATGGACTTTGATAAGGTTGATCTGAGGGCTATGAGCTTGTTCTCAGACAGATGGTGATTACATCTCCAAGCGTAGGTGAAGAGACGATCGACTTGTTAAAGCCCATGTCGTTGAGTGTTCTGAATTCTGATGTTTTATCTTTGAATTCTCTGACTCGCTGACTAATTTTGAAGGCTTATACTGATATTTGGTAGTCTTTGAGTCTTCAGTTAGCAGTTTTGGTTCAAGATCTTGATTTCTCGGCCGCCCTTTCAAACGAGAGAGCTCTTTATTTATAGAGTCTATGGGCTTATGGGCTTGGATTTCATGGGCTTTTGGGCCACCATATGAGATTGGGCTCCATGAATGTTTGGGCCTACTACATGGGCTTAGACGTATCTTGGGCCTAAAATCCAAACAAAACAATTTTCAAACCCAATTAATTTTGAGACAATTATATATTTGTAATTGGCCCAATATTTGTGAATAATTGACCGTTTTTGACTGGCCAAAATTTCTCAGTCAACAATTACATTTGATTATCAAACTAACCAATTATTGTAGAAGTTTTTTTTTCTCTTTTTAATTCATGAAATTCAAACCTTTTTTATGTTGAAGATTTTTTTGTTCTTACAGAAAATCAAAGCAACTTTGGATTCGGTACTCAACCACAAAGATCGTTTGAACTCATTTCTTTTCATTATTATATAAAGGTCCTTCACCACTGCTTTTATTTTTTAACATATAATTAATTAAAGGTAAAATATTATTTTAGTTCTCAAATTTTCACTTTTGTTACCTGAATTTTTAAAATTTTAATTTTAATCTCTAAATTTTGAGTTTTAATTTTAATCACTAAATTTTAAGTTTTGTTTCCTTTTTAGTTTCTGAATTTTCAAAAATCTAATTTAGTTTTTAAATTTTTTTTTTTGAGTATTCTCTTTTGAATTTTAATCATTGTTTGTATTAAAATTATTAACATTAATTAACCAATTTTAATTATTATTGACTTTAAATTTACTATGGAGACCAATTAAATTATTTTTTTAAAATTGAATTTTTGAAAACTACATAAACTAAAATGAAACAGAACTTAAAGTTCAAAAATTAAAATAGACTTTTGAAAGTTCAAGAATCAAAATAAAATAAAAATGGAAATTCATGGATTAAAATAGATAGTTTACCCTCAATGAACCATTGAACTAAAAAAAATATCAAAACATTTGGCCAACATAATGTAGTACATAATCAAGAAGTAATGACTCATATTTCTCTACCAATTCGTGTATTTTTAAATTTATTTGGCCAGGTTCTAAAAAATAATAAATAGTTTTCAAACTTGTATGCCAGTGCTATAACAAGAAAGTACTCAAGTAAGACTAGAGAAAAAGAAACAAGCTTAGATTCATCATAAATTCATCTCCAAATCTTATTTTTTAAGGTGAAAATTCAAACTCATAATCACTCGATCATCGGTATAGACTTGTGTCAATTGAGCTATTGCTCTTTCCGTCCATCTATGTTACAAGCTTTTAAATGATTAATGGAAAGTCCAGATATAAGGAGGCTCATTTATTTACCTAAGCAGACCATTGGTTCTAATCCTCCTATAGAATAATGTGATAAACAAGCATGACATTCTCCCAGCTTGATGATTGCAAATTAAGCCAGTTAACTAAGACGAATCGACGAAGGAATCGTAGTACACTCGGAGAGATCAGATCAGGAAGCTCCAACCCTATCACGAGGAATCAAGCGTAGTTCAGAGCCATGCTTGAGGAACACATTGCCTGAAAATAGCACATAACCCATAAATTTCAACTGCAAATGAAAACTTATTGCCTCAAGCTTTGCTAGAATTACAAAAATAGATCTCATACAAAAACAGTAGAATTGTCTAGCAGCAGGAATATACATGTATATATAAATAGTGATCATTGATGAGGTTAAAATTTAAAACTAACTTATACAAAATGTATTCCACGCATGAAGAGGCACCCGCGCAGGATGTAATCCGAGAAGAATAAAAGAAAAATGAAATTTGAATTTGAGTTTTATAGGTAAAATTCTTAATCTTAACATTTCAGCATATATCAACACAGAACAGAACTCATGTTCTTTTTCTACATTATGCAGTTCGACATATGTTTAAGAAAGCCAAGTTCCCGGATCATCAAAAACAAAAAAAACAAAACAAGAAGAATAAGCAGAACTGAAGGAAGGACACAAGAAGAATTGTAGAGCTTATGAATATAGCCATGAATTAGCTTACCAGCACTTTGTTGAGGATTTATTCCAACGCCATCTGCAAGTCATATAGTCAATTTTAGACAGCTAAAAAATAAGAGGCTAAATGAATGAAATGATTGAAAACCATAATATCAGTGCTTTTTTTTAATGTAAATCTCAGGGCTGATTTGCATAATGCATGATCCACAAACAATCTTAATTGAATATGATTTGTTTTATAGGTTGTACAACTGTCTTCTTGAATACTAAAGAGTACGAGGATCCACAACAAACAAAGGTCTCTAAGAAGGAAAATTCATGCGTCTTTTTGAAGAAAAAAAGATAATTATAAAATGAAAGAAAAATGAGTTGAACACTCCTAAACACACTAAAAGGTGCATTACATTACATGACTAAGATTCAATTAGAAATCAAAGTCGAATCGTGGTGTTTACATATACACCAATATAAAAGAAAGATGATGCATTGTATTGTATTGGATTCTTGAATTTCTTTCCCAGAAAATTAATCGTGCATAAAGTACGTCACATCTGACAGTGTCATATTAAAATGATTAACAAAAACGGAAACATGACCCTATCTCATAGTTGCCACATTCTAGAGCACGTTTAGATCAAATATCAGTGAAATCATGGAATAAAAACTGCGGACGTTTAGATCAAGCACTGAGCAACTGAGCAGCGAAAATTAGCTCAATTATTGCAAGTTCAAATGCATCAACTTTTCTTTATCTAGGCCAAAAAGCGTAAACACTTTGGGTTTGTTTGGAGTGGTGAGATGACAAGGGAAGGGAAGGAATCCCTTCCCATCGTTTGGCCCACCGGATTCCCATGTCATCAATCACTAATTTACTCTTACTTTCTCTTCTTTTATTCCTTCCCTTCCCTGCATGAGCCAAACATGCTCTTTTGGTCCTGTATAAGTACTAGTAGAGAAAATAACTAGCAGGAAGAGTGTGAACTCTTTCTGATATAAAAACCAAGAGGAATTACATTCACATCTCATGACACGAATAAACATAGGGTACACAATAGTCAATTAACAAAAGTTAAAAACCATCAAGGATTGTCTATAGCATGAAAACAATCATCTCCACACGCATTAGTAAGTTTCCGTGCAAATCGAGAACCACTGAACTAAAACAAATTAATTTGAATGATGACAAGAAAATTTTGTCATGCTAAACTACTATGTGTATGTTTCTAATACTCGAATCTTTAAGCCACTCAAATTCAAATCAACTACATGCATGTACTCTCAATGGACGAGTTCAGTAACAATACACATTAAGTTAAGAGAGAAGGTTTCACGTTTTAACTTTGAATTATTACTTTCTTGATCTGAGAAAAGCAAATTGGACCCTAACACTACTACTGACCCAATCTCCAGACTCCACAGATCCAATTACTAAGACTCGTCTTCTCTCCTGAGGAACTCAACCCCAATTTCAATATTTAGAACCACCCGCATGAGCGATTGGCAGATGCCAAATTTCAAAACACAAAAGACAATGAATGCATGCAGATTTCAATCACAATCGGATACGAAATTGAATGAAAAAGGAAAAAAAAAAAACAACACGGAGGCAGTGAATTACCATTGGTGATGATGGCGCTGGTTTGGGGGGGCACCTTAAATTCTTCAGCGGCGAATTTGAGGACAGCGGTGAAGGGCGCGGCCTCTGGAACGCTAAACCTGAGAATCAAAGAAATAGAAAACGACGAGATTGGACAGAGAAAAGAGGAAAGCCCTAGAGAGCGGAAAAATGAAAGGATTTCAGATTACTAACACTTTAAAAGGGAGCTTTGGATCTGAGGTGAGGGTGACTTTGAAGGAGACCTTTCCGCCACCAGCACCCGCCATTTTCGAGCTCTGTGATGCGTTGAAGGTTGAAAGTTAGAAACTGGTTGATTTTGGGGGAGATTCCGTGTGTTTTTTAGCGTACTTCTGCATCCCGAGATAAAATTTCAATTCAATATTTTTTTCCTAAATCATTAATTAGAGTGAATGCTGAATGATCTCTCCCTGCTCTTTATATTTCTCCTCCCCGAATTTGTATTAAAAAAACATCTTGACACAATACTGGCGTAATTATTAAAACTTTATAAATTATTTGTGATAAGCTCTAAAGTTGCTTGATTTTATAAAGTTAGAGCTCATTCTATGATACTTGTAAAATTTCACAAATATGAAAAACTCAACCCTCGATCACAACCAAGAGTTAAGTTAGAATGATGAATACACTCTTAAATCTCACTTTGAACATATGATGGTCACTCTTAGATTCTAAGACAACTCACCCCAGAATTAGTTTGATCAAGACTAATTTAATGAATTGATTTTACATTCAAATCTAAAGCAAGATTTGAAAAAAAGACTAACACCAAAATGGTCAAGAAAACTCAAAGTTTTATATCCATATTCTATCTAAAATGAGGTATTGCAAGCCATTTATAAGGCCAAAATTTCGTGCATGGCTGGGAATACAAAAGGTCTCAAAAAGCTCTTAAATGCACACCGTGGAAAATAAGACCTAGGAAGCCAAAAGTCAATTTTACATCAATTGAAAGGCTTAAATGCTAGACAAAAGGTAGATTGACTTTAAATAGAATGTCTGTAGCAATTATGAGCATGTTTGACAAAATTTGAACTTAAAAAGTACCAAAATAAAAATTTTGGAAAAACAATTATTTAAAATTCTGCAATGTAATTAAAAATCTCTAGAATCTTCTTGTTTTTGTTTCTTGTACTTGCTCCTTCATGAGAATGCCACAAGTCATTGGTTGAATTCATATCAATTTGTTATAAAATTATTTAAGAAATAGATGCAATAGAGAAAAATGATATAAGAATAAAGTGTATCGAATTTTTGGTGTGTTCATATAAGACTTGAAATGCCCTTAATCAATGGTGACAAATTCTTATGACTAATTCAAAGATAGAAAATTTGATTCATGAATGAGTGTGAGATATCTATTCATTACACTTTTTCTTAGATATCCATAAGTGTCTAATTAAAAACCTTGCTAGGAAAAAACCTTAGTCAACGGAAAAAGTGTGTCAGGACTTTTTACTCCCGTATAAAAACATTACTTCAGATCCTTGAGTTGTCACATTCCAATGTTATAGACTAACTTCTCAAATGTTGGAGTAGGTAATACCTTTGTAAATAAGTCAGCCAAATTTTCTTTTGAAGAGATTTGTTGAACATTGATGTTACCATTTTCTTCAAGATCATGTGTGTAGAAGAGCTTTAGTGTGATATGTTTAATTATATTTCCTTTAATGTATCCTCCCTTGATTTGTATTATACATGTTGCATTGTCTTCATATATTGTTGGTGGAATGTCTTTGGTACATTGTAAGTCGCAAGTTCCCTGAATATGTTGAGGCATTCACCCCAACCATCACATTCTAGGCTAGCCTCATTAATTGCAATAACTTTTGCATGATTTGAAGAAGTGGTTTGTAATGGTTTGCTTTACGAACCTCCGTGAGATAGTTGTTCCTACATATGTGAATACGTAACCAGTTTGAGATTTAGCTTTCTGAGGGTCAGATAAATATTCAGTACTGCATAACCAACTATATCAAAAATTGATTTGTTAGAATAAAACAAACATCATATCAATCGACCCTCGAAGATAACATAGTACATGTTAACTTCATTCCAATGCTTTTTTGAAATGGAAGAACTATATCTAGCTAATAAATTTACTGCAAACATTATATCAGGTCGTATTGTTAGCAAGATACATCAATGCACCTATCGCACTAAGATATAGTACTTCATGACCAAGTAGTTCTTTATTATCTTCTCGACGCCGAAATACATCTTTATTCAGATATAGTGATCGAACTACCATTGAAATGTTTAATTGATGTGCTTTGTCCCTGTAAAATCTTTTCAAAATCTTTTCTACATAAGTTGACTAATGAATAAATATTTCAAATGCTAGATGCTCAATTTGTAGGCCTAGGAAAAAATTTGTTTTTTCAAGATCTTTCATTTCAAATTCTTTTTTAAGATATTCAATTGCCTTTGAAAGCACTTCTGGAGTTTTGATTATATTCAAGTTATCAACATATACAACAATAGTAACAAACTCTGATTGTGATTTCTGTATAAATACGCATGGACAAATTGGATTTTGAATAATTGTTGCGACCACCATGAACTAAATAATAATTTCTTCTATTTCCTCGACCACGACCATGACATTGACTTCGATCATAATTATTTACAACATTCACTTCAGGGAATGATGTTGCCCTAGTTGGTCGAGATTCATGATTTTTCATCAGGAGTTCATTATTTTTTTCGGCTGTTAACAAATATGATATAAGTTCATAATATTTTTTAAAACCTCTTTCACGATATTGTTGTTGCAGGAGGCATGAAAAGTAGAAAATATTTTGTCTAACATATCTTCATCTATAACCTTCTCTCCATATAATATTAACTTTGAACTTATTTTGAATAATGCTGAGTTATAATCACTCACTCATTTCAAATCTTGCAACCTTAAGTGCATCCAATCATAACGAGCTATTGGAAGAATAATTGTTTTTGATGATCGTATCTTTCTTTTAAATTTTTCCAAAAAATGATGGGATCTTTTATAGTTAGGTAGTCAAACTGTGAATATATCTGAATCATGAACTTCGGGTTCATTGTTGCATATACTTTAACAACACTGTTGTGTATGTAGTATAGTCTAGAAGAAAATGCAGGTAACTTTTCTAATATACGTTTTTCATAGGAGACATTAGAAATAATATAGAGATATTCAATATTATTTTTATTATATGTTTCTCTATGATATCTGTTACAATGTATATCTTTAAAATTAAGTAGATTTCTCTTTGATTTATTAGAGGACAAAACATTATTAAATGTAACTTTTGTTCTTCTTGGTAAAAGAAGATTTGCTTTTCCAAAAACCTTCAATCAAGTTTGCAAAACCTGATATTGTATTGACACTCACTTCAATAATTCTCAATTTAGAAAAATATTTTCTACGTATTGTATGTGTAGTTGCACTATCTGCCAATATATAGGTCTTCATGTGCCAAAATTTGATAAATTTCCATGATTCTTCATTAAAAAAAAAATTATTATAACATGGAAAATAAATAAAATCGTACAAAACTTGATGGAAAAAAAAACACAAAATTGCCTTAGGAACACAAATAAAACATGAATAATGTCTAATTATTGATATTATCATTTGAAATGTTTCATGTTTCTTTAGCTTTCTCTTTATGAGACTAAAAAAAAAATAGACAATATCAAAATGAGTCATGCTTGAGGGTCATAACCTCCATGTTCTTGATATACAAAGTTTTCTTCCACATTTTTTCTTTCTTCAATGATGCTTGGTAAAGATCAACCAAGTATTTAGGTGTACAAAATGTACGCTACCAATGTCATTTCATACCACATCGAAAATATTGGTTCTCATCACTTTTAGATCTATGACCATTTTGTGGAACTTTTTCTTGATGATCATCATTATTCATGGTTCGTTTGAAATTTGAATAATTGTTGCAACCACCACGAACTGAATAATTATTTTTTCCTCTTCCACGACCTTGACCACGACCACGACCACGATCTTGACCTTGAAACCTATTTATTATGTTTGCCTACTAACAAACATGATATAGTTCAGAATATTTTTAAAACCTTTTTCATGATATTGTTGCCGTAGGAGCATCTTCGAGGCATGAAAAGTAGAAAATGTTTTCTCTAACATAGCCGCATTTGTAACATTTTCTCTACATAATACAAAATTTGAACTTATTTTGAATAATGCTGAGTTTAATCACAGTTCACTAATTTAAAATTTTGCAACCTTAAGTGCATTAAATCACAACGAGATCTTGGAAGAATAACTATTTTTTGATGATCGTGTATTTCTTTTAAATTTTTTTCATAAAAGATTGGATATTTTACAGTTAGTACTCAAACTTTAATCTCTCATGAAGATATGAAGATGATGACGAAGGAATATCATGACTTTTGTCCTATCTTGATTTGATGCCTCATTTTCTTCTTTTATTATTTCTCCAAGGCTCATGAATTTCAACATCAAACATCCATGATAAATAATTATTTCCATTGATATCAAGAGCGGTGAAATCTAGTTTTGTAAGATTTGTCATTGTAAAACTAGAAAAAAAATCACTACTACAAAAAAGGAATAGGTGACGGTCTATCCAATTTTTTTCTTAAAAACACGGATATAAGATGATAGACATTTTGGTGACGGGCAAAATGGTGACGGGCAAAAACCGTCATGAAAAACTTTGTGACGCGCGACACCAAAGGTATTGGGTAACGATTATTGCCTGGCGCACGACACCAAAGGTCTTTCGTGACGGTTTTGCCCGTCAACTATTCTTTTTGGTGACGGGCGCCTGACACTAATTAGCCTGTCACCAAATCTCCATTTTTTTTTTCGTTTCCCCCCCAAACTCGAGTCCCATCTTTTTTTCATTTTCCTGCTCTCTCTTCTACTTTATCCGAGATCTCATTTCTCAAACCCTCAAACCCTTGTCTTATTCATCTTAAATCTCCAAACTCTCACCATTTCTCATCTTCTTTCTTGTTTTCATCTCAAATCTTCATTTTCTTTCTCATCTCATTTCAAAAACTCACAAATCCTTAGTTTATAAGGTCCCAAATTAAGTATATATTTTTTATGCTGCACTTGTTTTTCTTTCTTTTTAATCGTATTATTTAAATGTGTTCATGTTTTTTTTTTTTACTTTCTTCTTTTGACATATATGTGTAACTAAACTTCTTTAAATTTAAGAAACTTGTTACAGGTTTGAAGTAGTCAAAGCAAGTGTTCCAAAGTTGAACTTGGATAATGTTTTTTAGCAGAAAAATGATATTGCCAAAGTCGTAGGAGATGAACTTGAAAAATGTAATTTTTAGTGTTAACACCAAATTTCTACTTTCTCTTAATTTCTGAATAATTTCTTTCAGATATTAGACTAGACGAGCATGTGAAAAGAGCAATGAATAAAATTAATGTTGGTAATAATTAAATCCTGCTAATATTCAAAATTTGATTTTTGTTTTTTTTTTTAACCTTAAGCTTGGTTCAAATGTGGTTAGTATCTATACCATTTGAATTGAAAAATTTAGATGTCAAAGTTCTTGCAATGCGAACCTTTTGTTTTGTTTACTTCTTCTTTCAATTTTATTATTGATTTCTTGGATAACTTATTCAGCTACTTGAATGAGGGTGTGGCGGCCGAAAAAAAAGTAGAAGTAAAGAAAATTTTGTAGATAAAGATAGCTGAAGATGAAGTTGAACTCAAGGGTTTGGAAAATGAGTTATGTGTAAAGGGAAAAAGGGAGAGTGAGAACGAAAAAGAAGATGAATCTCGGGTTTGGGGGAAAGGAAGAAACAAAAACAAAAACGTAGATTTGGTGATGGACTAATTGGTGTCGGGTGCCCGTCACTAAAGAGAATAGGTGACGGGCAAAAATCGTCACCTAATACCTTTGGTGTTGCGCATCAAGTAAAAACTGTCCCAAAATACGGTTGGTGTTGTGCGTAACCCGCGACACCAAAAGGTTTTTGGTGACGGTTTCTGCCCGTCACCATTTCTGCTCATCACCAAATGTCTTCAATGTAATCGGTATTGATGACGGTCATGTGCCCGTCATCTTTTTTGAAAGGTGTCGGCATATACTCGTCATCTATTCTCTCATTTTTACTAGTAAATGGTTTATATTAGAAAATTAATAAACACATCTAAAAGAAATTTAACATGATATTAGATAGGAATAAATTATGAAAAAAAAAAAAAAACTACAAAAAAAAACATAACATATAAATTGTAACTAAGTATATATATTTAAAGTCATCAAATAATTTACTTTAGAAATTAATAATCTTAATTTTTTTTTTCTAACAAAATTTTAGGATTTAAATATTTAAACCTGCATTTCACATAATAATAATTATTATATTATTATTATTTTAAAATAAATAAGTAAACAAAAATTATAATATTGAATACAATACATACACTACATTAATCACAATATTATTATATAATATCATGAATAATTAATGAGTATGAAACAAAAAATACTGAATTTTCAAGTCAAGAAATATCAATCGATTTAAGCACTATGTTGCATTAACCAATTTATTGAAAACTTTGGTAAGTTAAAAATTTGTCAAATTATGTTAAATATAATGCTACAAAAAAAAAAAAAATGGTAGTACAACAAATTTTATGTATTGATAATTTGTAACGTATGCATGCAATATAAAAATTGGAGAAACTATGTTTCTATATTTTAGAGAGAACAAATAAAGTATAATGTTAAATGTATGATATCAATCATAATGTTATAATTTAATGCATATTTAAACAAAAAGTATATTATGAATCTAACATAATCATAAATAAAATTTAAAAATGGTATACTATGATAAAAATGTTTTACATGTACAATAAAATGAAATTAATGGTTGAATCATATGTAATAACATGAGTTCAATCATATTATAATAAATAAACAATTAGTATTTATAGTAGCATAAAATGAACAACATTAATCGAAATTTGCATCAAACTAACAGTTGTCAATGTTAGAGTGTATTCAATGTATATATGTAAGAACTTAACCTCATATACATTGCATACAGGAACGTTCAAATGCATAACACCAAGAAAAAAAAAATTAGGTCTATCTTTTGCTCAAACGGTAGAAATTCATGTTGATAACGTGTTATAAAAGTATTTAAGAATAAAGGTAAGAAATAGATGAAATAGAGAAAAATGATATAGAGAGAAAGTTTTTGGTGTGTTTATACAAGATTTAGAATGCACCTATTTATACTATTACATGAGAACATACTTAGTAAATTCTACAATTAGCCAACATAACTATTGGTGATCAATAAGTGTGGGATATCTATTCATAACATTATTTGTATTGTTTTTTTTTAATAAAAATGTTAAAAGTTTTTTTATAATGAAACTATATAGAAATAGCCAAAAATTGTATAATTATTACCGTTGCATCAAAATTGTAATCTAATTACATAATATTCATTTGTTTATTATTTTGGTTTAGCGGAAACAAAATACTTTTCCTAAGGATTATTCTAAATAGAAATAGCGAACGAAATAAATAACTGGAACGATTGTTACAATCTCCTTTGTATAGGGATCATCTAGAAAGCGGGTCCTTTTGAATGCATTCAGACGCAAAGGCTGACATAGATGTTATGGGTGGCATTTTTTTTTTTTTTTACATCTTACATCTAGGAATTTATCCATCTTCCATAAAGGAGGTATTGTAACTCACCGGCATACCCTTATATGAACCATTTTGTAATGGAAATTTTAATTAGTTTGAAAAGCATTTAATACTTACTAAAAGGTCTAGTCAGCAACTAATCCTTACTAAAAAAGCATTTTCCCATAATTTTTTGTTGCACGATTTCCAAAATAATTTTTAAAAAATCTTTTGGCTTCTTCATTATGGAGTTTTTTATTGTGGTATTTTGTTTTGGGTTTTTATTTTTTATTTTTCACCGATCTAGTTTGTTATTCGGTGTATTTTTTGCGATTTTGTTGATTATTCTTCTTGCAAACGTCTTTCCGACTACGTTCGTGGTATTTTCGGCCGAAAAAATAGAATCTAGTGAGTGGGTTTTAGGATATGTCAGGATTCTTTTTGAAAATCATCTTCAAGGTCAATATTGCTTTTTCTTTTTTTTTTTTTTTTATGAAGTTGGATTTATGTATATTGTTGATGTATTTGTTGATTGAGAAATTTTAATTCATAAAAGAATTTCCATGTCATGTATACATTAATGAAATATTTGATTAATCTTATGACTAATTTCAAATACATAATTATTCTGAAGTTAATTGGACTAAAAATTGAGTTATTGAAAATTTGGGTTCAAAATAAACAAATTCAAGCCCTACATTAAATTCGGAGACCCATTAAATGCAAGCCCAGTAGCTAGGCCAATATGAAGACCCATTAGGTACAAGCTTAATGGCTAGGCTTAACCTCAATATTTAAACTCAAAATACTCACTTAGACCCAAAGACCCATAAATCAGGTCCAAATGCCCATGAAGTCTAAGCCTACTAGGCCACGAGAGCTCTATAAATAGAGAGCTCTCTTCCATTTGCAAAGGACGAAAAAAAATAGAGAGAAGAAAATTAAAACCGAAGACACAGAATAAATGACTTTACAACATTGTGTTAGAGAATTCAAAGCATCAAATAGTCTGAGAACAAGATTGCAAGCATTTAGATCACTATCTCCAGAATCTTTCTAGATTTGACATCGCACATATCAATAAAGTTCAATATTCATTTACACGTGTCTCGTTTTCATATTTCGTAGTGAAATCTTATGTGAACAAGTTGACACACCTAGTGAGATCATCTCTACCTCTTATCTTAATCTTCCTTACATAATCAAACATGACATTTGGAAACGATATATCAGAAACCTCGATGACGTCGTAAATAGTTGCAACCAAGTTCACTGCTGCAACAGAAGCTTCAATGACATCTGGAAGAGTTGCATCAAAGATATTTGCTTCACATACTTGTGTTTGGACCTGTGACACAAAAACGCTACAAATCCTTGGAGATAAATGAGATTCAAACAATACCTAACAGAATTGAAAACAAAACCACAGAGCAATTTGAAATAGTTTCTGATGAACATGTCGTCGAAAATTACTTGTCATTCGACCAAATCATCCCAGCTGTTTATCTACTAAAGGAGACATCAAACCCTAATGTGATGTCTGTAATGATGATAGGTGTGGAGGTTGATGGCAGAATGATAAAATTTGAAAGAAGGCTGGAAGGTTTACAGAAAACAATAGAGGATAGAGATTTAGAGATCATCTTTCTGAAAAATCAAATGCAAAATCGAGAAACAACAGAGTCAAATTAAATGCATGTTGAAGAAAGAAATGACAAAAGAAAGAATACTCTATTAGAGGAACAATCACAACATTAAGCCTCAACCACTTCTTTATCTGTCCAACAACTACAAGACATGATCACAAATTCCATCAGAGTTCAATATGGTGGGCCAGCCCAAAGTTCCCTCCTATACTCCAAGCCGTACACAAAAAGGATAGATAACCTAAAAATGCCTATAGGTTACCAGCCGCCTAAGTTCTAGCAGTTTGACGGCAACCCTAAACAAATATTGCTTACTTTGTGGAGACATGCGAGACCGCTGGCACATGATGAGACCTTCTTGTCGGACAATTTGTTTTAACCTTAAAAGGTCATGCATTTGACTGGTACATTGATTTAAAGTCTGAAACAATAGACATCTAAGATGAACTAAAAAAAGAATTTTTTTTAATCGATTCCACAGTACTAGGCGAACTATTAGTATGATGGAATTGACAAGTACAAAACAGAGGAAAGGTGAACCTGTCTTCGACTATATCAATCGCTAGCTTTGAGTCTCGATTGTAAAGACCAACTTAGTGAAATATCTGCCATTGACACGTGCATTCAAGGAATGCATTAGGGTCTCCACTATATCCTTAAAGGAATAAAGCCCCAAAATTTTGAAGAGTTGGCAACACGTGCTCATCATATGGAATTGAGCATTACTAGTAAGAAAGAAAAGAAGGAGGTCAAAGTCGAAAAGATCTCTAAAAACAATTATAAAGAACCAATGATTGTAAATTCAACTACGATCAAGTTTTCTTCGAGAAAAAAAGAACAAAAAGATGGAGACACGATTAGAAGGTAGCGTGAAAAGTCATCTAACCCTAAAAGAAAGATAGGAAAAAGTATATCATTTCCCTGATTCTGACATTATTGATATGCTTGACCAATTACTTGAGAAACAACTTATTCAACTACTAGAAAGCAAACGACCTGAGGAGTTAGGAAAAGTAAATTATCCTAACTATTGCAAGTATCATCATGTCGTTAGCCATCTTGTGGAGAAATGTTTTGTTTTAAAAGAGTTTATTTTGAGATTAGCCCCAAGAAAAGAAAATAGAGTTGGATCTCGACGACGTAGCCCAAACAAATTATGCATCTACAACCATTCAGCCTAACCAATTTGGTTCAGTTGAACTTGTTGCTGTTTGGTTTTCAATAGAAGCATCTGATAGTACTAATGAAAAAGTGAGTTTTGAATCAACATATGTTCAAAATAGATGTGCTTCGAATTCACTTGGAGATGGAGACAAAGGCTGGACTGTTGTGACTCATCGTAAAAAGACAAAACACAGTTATGTTGAGAAAGAATCACGTATATTTCACGAGAAAAGAAGAAAAAGATTTTCGAAGAGGAAAAGGAGAAGAAATATGAAGAAGTAGAAACATGTGGTAGGAGAAAATGAAGATCTTCATATGACAGTCAAGTAACATTAGCAGAATTCTTCCCAAAAGATTTTCTAAGAGATGACGAGAAAATCTATAACGTCGTCGCCAACCACGTTGTAAGTGATAATAAAGATCTATCAAGCTTATCAGAGAAAGAAGTCAAACTTAAAACTGGTGCTACATGCAATGTAGAAGATTTGTCATTATTTTCTGAAGTAGCAAAAGATGCTTTTGATGAAGCACTGTGAGACTCAACTATGCACTTGATAATGTAACTACGAATTGCGCAAGGAATTTACAATGAATGTCAATAAGTTTCATTGATGAGGATCTATTGTTAGGATCAAAACCACACAATTGGCGTTTGTTTGTTTCTAGCCATATTCGAGAACAAAGAGTTGAACAAATTATAATTGATGATGGATCAGCAGTAAACATAAAGCCTAAATCAACCATGAAGCAGCTAGGCATTGACATAAAAGAGCTCACTGACACCAAGTTGATAATTCAAAGCTTCAACCAAGGTGGGCAACGAGCAATTGACATGGTGCGTTTAGAGCCATCATTGGTGAACTTAATGCTTACACTCCATGTCATAGATTACAAGACTACGTATCGACTGATGTTGGGATGTCATTGGATCCATGAAAATCGAGTTGTTACCTCCACATTGCATCAATGTTTTAACTTTATCAGGACGACATCAAGAAAGTGGATGCTGATACAAATCCATTCTCAAAGGTCGAGTCTCATTTTGCTGATACAAAGTTTTACATGAAAAATGACAAACTAGAAGTACCAACTCTTGTAGATATTCATTCGACAAAAGAAGTTGGAAAAATTAAGTTAGAACGAAAGACATAAAAAAGAAAAGTATGATAAGCGAGAACAAGTCTTGTACTATGAAGAAATGAAGCCTCAACCAGGCTAAGGCCGCCCAAGATTTCAAAAGATGAGAAAGCTTCAACTCCTCATATCTTGTGTTATATTCCCTAATCTCGACGTAGAAAGGGTGAAACACCTTTTACTGAATGTTCGATGAGTTTGAAAGAATACGATATAGTAAATCTAAAAACAACTTTCATTACTCCTCTTACAAAAATGACAAAGAAAGCAAGTGGAACAGTTTCAGATAATCAGTTAAAGGAAATCTTACCAAATAGACAAATGAAAGAAGGGTACGAGCCCAATGCGCGTAAACTTTTGGCCAATGCTGGATATGATTTCATAACTCAAACTGAGTTCAAGGCTTAAGTATCTTCAAAGACCAAATTGAACTTTCCTCAACACAAAAGGAATTCTTGAAGAAAGATTATGCTTTACCCACATCAAGAAAAGGACTTGGATACAACTCACTTGAGCTACGCGCATAACAAAAAAGATAAAAATTGAAGATGCAAACCATATAACCATTGAAGAGGTTGAAGAAACAAAGCAAGATAAGAAGGTCAATTAATGCATCGAACCACCATTTGCATGCATCTCAGTTCTTCAAAGCGAATACATGTAAGGAAAAAAGGAAAGACATGTCTTCAACCATTACTACAACACGATCATCTGTATTTGAAAGACTAAGCAGCTTATTGAGAAGGCCAAAAATTCTCTAATTTTAGATAAAAGGTCAATCATTTGCTTTTTCAAGATTAAGCAAGCAAATAAAGAGAAAGAAAGTTATAAGTTCAGTTACATGTATAGTTCGACCGTTAGTTTTTCAAAGGTTGAGCGTGACTACGACGAAAGGTGAGGGGTATCCCAAGTCAACTTATGAACCATGAGATCATAAAAGCTCAAGTGAAACTTTCAAAGACAAGTCTTTAAGTGTAATGAGAAGTGATAAAGACATTCGTAGTGTTGTTCGAACTCGAATGAAAAGAAGAATGTTTGTTGAAGTTGAGATTGAAGGTTCACTTAGAATAAAATGAAATAACATTTTCATTATTAATCCATAAAAAGAAGATTTAGAACAAGAGGAAAGTGAGTTATCTTGTCATCACATCACGATTATAAAAGAGTCAGAAGTTGAGATGTTTGAAGAGGATGTTAATGAAGCACCTCTCCCATCTAGAGGATGAAAATCAATGGATGGTGGACGAGCTTAAAGAGGTAAACCTTTGTACAGTAGAAGATCTGCATCAAACTTTTATTAGTGCATTGATTGCACCTTTAGAGGAAAGAGAATATCTAAGTTTGCTTACTTCATATAAGGACATCTTTGTGACTTGAATAACACATGCCTAAAAGATGATTTTCTGTAACGCATCAGTGAAATCATGGTTGATGCAACTATGGGACATGAAACCATTTCTTTCATGAATGAATCGTCAAGATATAACCAAATCAGGATGACTCTTGAAGATGAAGAAATGACAGCCTTCCGAACTCCAAATGGAATATATTGTTAGAAAGTCTTGCCATTTGGGTTGAAGAATGTTGGTGCGACTTATCAACCAGCAATGCAAAAGATTTTTTATGACATGTTGCACAAACGTGTTCAATGTTATGTTGATGATCTTGTGGTCAAGTCCGTAATATGATATTATCATTTACAAGAATTAAAGGTAATCTTCAATCGGTTAAGAACGTACTAGTTAAAATGAACCCTCTCAAATTTGCGTTTGGTATGACTTTAGAAAAAAATATGGGATTCGATGTAAGATATCGAGGAATCGAGATAGACCAGTCTAAAATCGATGTCATACAAAAGATACTAAGCCAAAGAAACTTGCATGAGCTTAGAAGTTTTCAAGGTTGTTTGGCTTACATTCGAAGATTCATTTTCATCTTAGCTGGCAGATCACCCTATTCAGAGGTTGATGAAAAAAGGGGAAACGCTTGAATGAGATGAAGCATGTCAGAATGCATTTGAAAGCATAAAGAAATATTTGCTCAACCCTCCTGTCTTAGGTGCTTCTATAGCTGGAAAGCCATTAGCATTATACATCACGCCACAAGATAGATCATTGGGGGCATTGTTTGCACAAGAAGATTTAGGAGGAAAAGAACGAGCATTATATTACCTAAGCCGAACTCTTATCGAAGAAGAACCAAACTATTCTCCCATAGAAAAAATGTGTTTGGCTTTTTTCTTCACATCAACAAGTTAAGGCATTACATGCAGGCGTTTAGTGTTTGTCTAGTTGCAAAAGCCGATCCAATCAAATACATACTATCTTGACCGATCATCTCAAGGTGTTTAGCTAAATGGGCAATTTTGCTACAACGATACAACATTATTTATATCTCGTAAAAGGTTGTGAAAGGAAAAGCATCAGCAGATTTCCTAGCATATCATCCTGTTCCTTCAGATTGGCATTTATGTGAGGACTTCCCTGATGAAAAAGTTCTCCTTGTCAAAGTCACGAACCCATGGATTATGTATTTTGATGGTACAGCACGAAGAAGTGGAACATGTGCAGGTGTTGCTTCATATCACCCGAGATGCATATGTTGCCTTATAGTTTCACCCTTAGAGAACTATGCTCGAATAACGTCGCAGAATATCAAGCTCTAATAATGGGTCTCGAAATGACCATTCAAATAAGCATAAAGTATATATAAGTATTTTGCAAGTTGAAA
>JBBMEG010011335.1:0-31634 GCA_037832605.1 Cyclanthera cordifolia
GGTAAAAAGTGTATTAACAAGCTTACACAACGCGAACAACCTAGCCGAGAGGCTAACCCAAAGCTCACTAGCATTGAATCCAACCGAGCAACTCCATAACAAGCCTTCACAGACTCTCGAACAACTCTTCAATCAAACGTAGCGGGCCAATGCTTTGATGCCCACACAGAACTCACCAAGTTCTCTCAAGCATTTTGTCAAACACCTTACTAGCAAGACCAAACCACAAAGCAACTTGCTAAGTCTCAAATACGAAATCCAACGAACTCCTCCTAACAAACTTTGGCAGCCCTTGCCAATTGCTCCAGCAATAACGGAGGAGACACCAAGTGCCACCCACGAAGAGCGAATCGACGAGCAAAAACGACCCGCCATAACTCTTCTTTGCCGAACCTTACAACCTCACATCTCTCTCTCATCACACTTTGATCAAGCCGCCCAAACTAACGTAACACTCTAAAGAAATATTGCGGTCGAGATAAGGAAACAACGAAGCTCGCTGCAACTCGCATCACCACAAAAGTCGACGGAGAGAGAAAATCCGCAAGAGAGAGAGAAGGAGCAGCCGACGGAGAGAGAGGGAGAGACGACGAAAACATAAGCCGAAGGAGAGAGAGACACACGAAGACGAACGAGAGGCCGAGAGAGAGAGAGGGAAAAAAAACGGCGAAAATCGCAGAGGGAAGGGGAAGAAATTGCGTGAAGAAGAAGGGGAAAGAAAGGAGGAAATAGGTTCTGTGTTTACTTTTTAATTTTTGCAATTAAACCCTCCGGTTCTATAACTTATAAAATTGTAATCCAAAAATACTTAAGAAACGCGTGTAGCTGAGTGGCTTAGTTGATTATTAGCTTCCAAGTAAATTCAGGTTCGAGTCTGGCTTGACGCAGGCTTTTTCTTTCTTTTTTTTTTTTTTTTTACTAAAAACTGGTTTGTCACAAAAGTACAGCTCTTGGGTACATAATGCATTCTCCACCATCGTATCTTTTTTGAACGCAAAAATTGTCACAATTCTTATTTTGAGCTTCGCTAGTGTCTGAGCAAACTTCTTGTCTACAATCATATCCTCGAAGCACATCTCTACCATTCACATCTGTATCTACAAATATTCAATTTAAACAAAAACTGTTATCTTATACTCATCATAGGTTTATCAAAGTCTAATGAATATTTAAAATCCAATACAAGAGGCAAATATGATCTAAGCAGGTATAGTTATAATCCAATCACAGATTAGGCCCGAGTTAAAGTGTAAGACCCAAAAATCTCTAAGTATCATACAATAAATTACAATTAAAAGACAACAACTTGAGAACCTAATTCACGATCTTGGTCCAGCTACCGCCACACATAGGTCATCAATCACAACTAAGTCTTGTCGCAAAAACACAATAGAAACTTGCCAAACAAGCAACATTGCCAAAGTGAGTATACTCATATAGGTAACATATAGGTCATGTTTACCTACTCGATCTATTAAAATATTAGAATATTTTATATCATCTAAACGTTTTTTTTTTTTTTTTTGTTATATTAGTTAGGATTATTGTTAGGTTTTGTTTAGTCTTTTCAATGTAAGTTGGAGCATTACTTTGTGTATAAAATACTCCACCTCTGCCAAAGACTGTACTGCATTTTCCAGACTGAGACAAGAAATGAAAAGAAATTTTTTCTTCTTTTACTGCAATATGGTATCAGAGCGTACGTAAAACGTACCTCTACTATTTTCTACAAATTTTTTTAGATTGAAGCAAGAAATGAGCATTAAGGAAGAGGAAACAGAAGGCAAAGGGGATTTATCATCGACCTCTGATATTGTACAAGCTCAGACTGATTTGAGAGATCAGATTCAAAATCAAAGCCATTTCTATCTTCATCCCAACGATGCAAACAATCTTGTTCTTGTTATAGAGGTGTTAAATGATAACAACTATGTGACATGGAGTCGATCAATGCAAATTGCTCTATCAATTAGAAACAAAGTGGGTTTCATCGATGGTTCGATTTCAAAGCCTCCAGAAGGGAATGAATTTTTGAATCTTTGGAAGAGAAACAACAATTTGGTAATTTCTTGGATTCTTAATTCAGTTTCCAAGAATATCTCTTCTTCCATTATTTTTTTTGAATCTACAAAAGAAATTTGGGAGGATCTAAAAGAAAGATTTCAAAAGAGAAACGGTCCAAGGATTTTTCATTTAATGAAAACTTTGGTCTCACTCCAACAAAATCAAGAATTAGTGACCAACTATTTTTCTAAAATGAAAGGGTTATGGGATGAATTTCAATCATATAGGCCAACTTGCTCATGTGGATTATGCAAGTGTGAAGGAGTTAGAGAAACTGAGAATTTCATTCAATTTGAGTATCTTTTGGCTTTTCTTATGGGCCTGAATGAAAATTTTTCACACTCTAGATCTCAAATACTTCTAATGGATCCCCCACGTACAGTCAGCAAAGCTTTTTCCCTAATTGTTCAAGAGGAAGAGCATAGAAACAATGCTTCAAACCAATCAGATCCTATAGTTCTCGCAGCTACTACACATAACACAACTAATCAAAAGTCTCATAACAGCTTTAAAGGAAAAGGGAGAGGTAGGGACCGATTGATCTGTGCTCATTGTGGATATATAGGGCATACAAAGGACAAATGCTATAAAATACATGGTTTTCCACCAGGGTTCAAAAGCAAAAATAGTAACAATTGGGGAGGAGAAAATAAACAAGGAGAACAAGCTTTGAGTTTAACTGAGAGCAGCCATTACAATGAGGAAACCTTGAAGCAGTGTAAAAATCTACTTGATCTATTGCAAAGCCAAGCAAGTAATTCAAAGGCTGGAAATGAGACCAATGCAACTCATATGGCAGGTAAGTTTTCTTCCATACATTGATTGTTTTTCTCATTGGATATTGGATTATGGAGCTTCTGTACATATATGCCATATAAAAGCTATGTTTTTCAATCTAAAACATGTTCAAAATTCAGTACTTTTACCTAATAGGAGAAAAGTAAAAGTATCTTACTCTGGCTCAGTAGTAGTTAATGATGGTATAATCTTGCATAATGTGTTATATGTTCCTGAATTTGAATACAATCTGTTATCTATAAGTTCCTTAGTAAATGACAATACCTTTCATGTTGTTTTTTCTGCAAATGAATGCTATATACAGGACAAATTCACTTTGAAGATGCTTGGGAAGGGTAGCATTCAAGAAGGATTGTATGTTCTAGAACGGTCCAATTTACACAATATTTGCTGGGTTAAAGAATCATATAATTGTACTAGAGAAACTTTTCTTTGGCATTTTAGATTGGGACATTTATCTCACACTCCTTTTTCTCTCTTAAAGAATGTTTTAGGCTTATCTAGCAATTGTAAAGAAACAACTTTTTGTGATGTTTGTCCATTAGCAAAACAACACCATTTAAAGTTAATTTCAAATAATAAAAGATCTTTAATAGTTTTGACTTAATATATGTTGATGTGTGGGGTCCCTTTAATGTTACTTCGATTAATGGTTATAGATATTTCTTGACCATAGTAGATGATCATATTAGATACACTTGGACATATATGTTGAAGAATAAATCTCAAGTACAAAGCATTATACCACAATTTTTTAAGCTAGTGGAAACAAAATATAACAAGAGAATAAAACAATTTAGACCAGATAATGCACCTGAATTAAAATTCATTGAGTTTTTTAAAGAAAAAGGAGTAAAACATCAATATTCTTTTGTTTCTAGACCTGAGCAAAATTCGGTTGTAGAAAGAAAACATCAACATATTCTCAATGTAGCTAGAGCCTTCTATTTCCAATCCAATATACATATAGATTATTGGGATGAATGTGTGCTTACCTCTGTCCATCTTATTAATAGGACTCCTACTTATGTTCTTAGTTGGAAAACTCCTTTCGAGTTGTTGAAAGGAGAAAAGCCCAATTACAAATACTTAAGGGTTTTTGGGTGCTTGGCACATGCCTCAACTTTGAATATAAACAAAACTAAATTCACTCCTAGAGCAATACCATCTGTTTTTATAGGGCATCCTTATGGAATTAAAGGATATAAACTCTTAGATTTAGAAACCAGAAAGATATATGTGTCTAGAGATGTAGTTTTTCAAGAGAAAGAATTTCCTTTTAAAACAAGAAATATTAATCATTCTTCTTGGTCAAAGTATGATGATAATGATAGTAACATGTTCTTGAAAAACCAAGTTTCTCCTTCATTAAGTGATGTGAATGCTCCTGGAATTAAGGAGAATCAAAACATTGAAAATCAAGGGAAGGGTAAGTCAGTATTAGATAGTACTGACTTCAATATTAAGTATAGAGAAGGACCACAGACTAGGCCTTTAGAAGGGTATGATGCTGGTTTTTTAGAGAAGCCTGAAAACACGCAAAAAAGTAATATAACTTTCCTTTCAGATGAAAATACTGTCATTTTAAATGAAGAAAGTACTGAGATGGAGTGTTCTCAAGAAAATGCTAATGTAGAAACTCTAGAATCACTGGACAGTAAAACTAAACCTATTAGAAAGAGCACTAGGACATCCAAGCAACCAACTTGGTTGTAGGATTATCATTGTTCTTTAGTCTCTCATATACAACAACCAAAGATGTCTACTAAATCCAATCACTGCTCACATTTCATATGATAAATTGAGTACAAAATTCTGAACTTTTAGCATCTGTTATCTATTAAAACAGAACCAGAATACTATTATCAAGCAGTAGGAAATCCTTTATGGAAAAAGGCAATGCAAGAAGAGATAAAAGCCATGGAAACCAATAACACATGGAATGTCATTTCTCTTCCAAAGGACACTCCCACTGTTGGTTGTAGATGGATATATAAGATCAAACGTATTGCAAATGGATCCATTGATCGTTATAAAGCAAGGTTAGTAGCAAAGGGTTATACACAACAGGAAGGAATAGACTTTGTTGAGACTTTTGCTCTTGTGGCCAAGCTAGTCACAGTTGGAGTCTTACTTATCTTGGCTATTTCCAAAGGATGGCCACTCATACAATTAGATGTTAACAATGCTTTTATACATGGAGATTTGGAAGAAGAAGTTTATATGGATTTACCCCTTGGTTATGAGAGTAATAAGCTGCCTCAAGATAATAAAAAATTAGTTTGCAAACTTAAAAAAATCAATTTATGGTCTCAAACAAGCATCTAGACAATGGTATGCGAAATTCTCTTTTACTCTTATATCTATGGGTTTTGTTCAATCCAAATCTCATTATTCCTTGTTTATTAAAGGTCATGGTAATGATTTTCTTGCATTGTTAGTATATCTGGATGATATTATTGTAACAGGGGGAAGCATAGAAAGGATAAATTAACTAAAAGAGGTATTGCATTCTTTTTTTTGCCTCAAAGATTTGGGTAAGCTGCAATACTTCTTAGGCCTAGAGCTTGCAAGATCATCTCAGGGTATCTCCATTTCGCAACGAAACTATGCACTTCAAATCATATGAAAGAAGCTCATTAACCCAATACCTTGGGCGTAGTCTAACTTGAGATAGAAACCTTTGGAGCTTGTTCTTGTGGATGTTACTTGGTGCAACCTAGCATGTGGACACCTAAGAAAAGTCGAGATGTTTGGAGGTTGTAGAAGAGTCGTTTGCAAAGAAACTCGAAGTTATGCTTGTTTCAAGTTCAACTCCCTTTTGTGGACATACTGGTCATTCAAGAGTTACGGCGGCGTCGTTGACAATTAGAAAAAGGTTGTTTTCGATTCAACTTGAAGTGCAACTATGAGTTATAAAAAGAAAATTTTTAGGATGAGCCTTGTTTTAACCTTCATAATATATGAAAGCTTTGGTTAAATGTTGATTGCTAAAAAGTTGAGCCATACTCAACGTCGTTACCTAAAGTTGACAGTGCTGATAAGAGTGTTAACTGCGTGCCTGTGGTCAGGGATGTTGCAGACTACTTCCTAAGAGATTTTGCGTATAAGTTATGATGATGTGTAGGACGTCCATTATGAGAAAAGAGAGGTTCTGACTCTGTTGCAAGGTCTGCCTATTTATGACTCTTTTGGTCAGGTGATTCCCTTGAAGGTTACCTGTGCTTATAAATCATGAGTACACTTTGATGTGGCTGTGCAATATTTTGGTGATGTATGCATATTTATACTCAAAGAATCCATAGTTTGCTACGTTTCGACTAGTTGGACATCGTTACCGTTTAAGACTTGAAAATTGTTCTTAGTTGCTCCCATGAGAATCCTCCTAGTTAAGAAACCAATGTCTTTTATAGTTACTTCTCTCTCATGTTTGGCTCCAAGTGGTGTAAGGGCATTGGCCCCATGTTACGTAGTGGCCTTTAGGCCAAGTGTTTTGGCACACATGATTTTGGCCATAAGGATTTAAGCTGTGTCAATAAGGTGCCAGACATGAGATTAAAACATAGAACATAGTTGAGAGGCGGTGCTTCTCTTTAATAAAAATTTTTGAGTGGCCAAGCTTAGGTGAGCTTTGTTCCATCTTCTAAAGTAAGAAAGTCTTTGCTTAAGTTGTTGCTTGGTCTTCAAGCTCCATGGAAAGATTATTGAGTTTTCAAAGTTAGTATGGGGCTTAACACTACTATGTGAGCTTGCTAGCAGGGTTAGTTTTGGCATAGATTCTTTTTCGATAGGACATTAGTAGTGTGACCGACGCCGTGAGAGCTTTTTGTTAGAAGCTAACCTAGTGACCCTAATGTCTTGTATCTTTTCCAAGTTCAGCTTTGGGTTTTCAACTTTATGGTATGCGCCTGTTAAGTTGACGGATAGTCTGGATGGATTCTGTTTAGTTTAAAGTTCTTTGGGATTTTAGTAATGAGAATTTTCCTCAATGTCGATGATCCTCGAATCGGAGTAGAACTTTGGTAATCAGCTAAGACCGCCTTAAGGTTAATGGTTATGAGATCTTGTTTGACGTCAAAGACTCGTGCAACTTATTTGATTCTAAGCTATCTGGGTTACCTCTCAAGAGTGTATCTACTTCGCTGATTGGTTTGTTCATGTTCAGCATTAAGCATTTGGGACGAAACTCTTGGTTCGAGAGCAACTCAAATGTAAAGAGTTTCGAGTATTAGAACGAAAGAAGTGTGGTTGAAGTGTTTTGCACAGTTAGGAAGTTAGCTCAGTGTAGGAGATTTGGAGAGTCTTATTAAATTAAGTTTCTTTGTGGGAATGCAAGTGGGTTTTGTATTTCAAGTTCTTTCAGTTGTACGAGCTTAATAACCTTTTGAGGACGAAAATCTTTTTAAGTGGGTAGTAATGTGACAAACCACCCTAAAGGTCTATGGGCAAGTTACGTTAAAAAAAAGAAAAAAAAAAACTTTTTCTAATATGCATAGTATAGACTTAAACCAAGGTCTTTACAGAGACAAGTATTAGTCCTTTCAACTCATCTAGTAGCAGTTATTAGGATTTTTTAGGTTAAATAAATATAAATTAAAAAGTTTGAGGGCCTTATTGAAAAAACTAAAAAATTAACCCAACATTTGCCGAAAACCCCCTCCATAGTTTTTTTTCCTCCTCCTTCAGCAGAGACGATGCGCGACCCTTCATCCCTCCCTTCTCCCTCTCTCGCGACTCCCTTCTCCATCGCGATCTCTTCTTCTCTCGCGTCTCCCTTCTCCCTCGCGATCTCTCCCTCTCTCACGGCTCTCTTCTCCCTTGTGATCTCTCCCTCGTGATTTCTCCCTCTCTTCTTCGTCTTTTTCGTTTCTTTCATAATCTGGCAGCAAGAGAGTGTGTGATTAATCGAGTTTCTTGGCTGGTTTACTGCTCTACTTTGCTTCAAATGGTGAGTGGAGGCTTGTGTTGCTAGTTAGTAAATGGTCTGAGCTAGTTTGGAACTAAAAGGTTGGTTAGTTATGTATCTAAGTTGAAGTTTGGTCTCACTAGTAAGGTGTTTGACAAAATGCTTGAGAGAGCTTGGTGAGTACACTTTTTACATTTTAAGTATGTGTTGGTGTTTTTTTGGGTTCTTTTAAATGCTTACTTATTTTATTATTTACCTATAGGTTTGGGTGTTTATCTAGATTGTTCTTTTGGGGCTAAAGTCTAGTTGTAGCCGGTTATAGTAGAACAAAAAGTAAAGGATCCTAATCGGGCTTGTTTTTCCTTAAACCAACTTAGTAGTGTTACCTTAATTATGTTTGTTATGTTCTCTGTTAAACTACATATTGTTCCTGTATAGTTGCATTATTAATACATGAATTGAAGCATGTCTTGTGATCTATGTGCTAGATAGATTCAAGAAATTGTTGAATGAATATCTGTTTGTTCAATGAATTATGTCATGTAGTATGTACGTCGGCAGATTCCTGAGTCCTACCATATATATATTTGTTTGTATTCACAACTAGATGTATAAAGCTCCTGCATGTCGTTGCATTTTTCTTGACATGTCCGATGTTAGCTAGGACGTATATAACTGAACACATGGTGAACCTTATTATTGAAAACATTTAAATGACATGCGGTATGTTTGTATTCTGATAGGTGTTAGATGTTACATGTTATATCATGATGCAGACTTATCTGGTTGTTTTATTGAAACTATGTCTAGTGTGATAGCGTGATCATGTTTGAAACTCATTAACTAGTATGACACTACCTCATCACCTAAAAAGTCTTGGTTAGATACATGCCTTGTCTTATCTAGTATTACTTGTATTGAAATATAGGTTTAGTTGTACGCTTGAAGTGTCGTTTCAACTTTTAGTCTCTTTTCTTGATAGCGCGAACATGTTGGCCAGGCGGTCTTGGCATGTCTCTGCTCCCCCAGATGGTGGTTGCAATAGACCATAGGGTCTATTGCTACGTGGCACGTCATGGAATGACCCATCGGGGTGGCCGGACATGGTAACGTTCTCTGATTGATAGAGGTAGTCAAATGTAAGAGATTATGCTTGCGGAAGGATGAATTGCAAACATCCCGAGAGTGACACGTAACCATAGGGTCTTACCACAGGGTCTTCTTGACAGGTCGGGTAGCCGACTCCGGTTGAGGTTCTCGCAAGCCTTTTGATACCTGGGAGCTTCTTGAGATACTATTTGGTCTACTTCTAATGATAGCGCAGTCCGAGCACAACAACCTGTATGAATTGCAACCTTTCAAGCATAAGTGTGATCCAAGCTTCGGCTAGCGTATCCGGTAAAGCTTGGACAGATATCTGTAACTACAACTGGACGAGCTGCCGGCTAGCTTAGTACTATGGGGGAACTTGATTGGTTCTTGTTCGTCTCACTCACACAGAAAATATCTTGATAGGCGCCTAGGCGACTCCATAGCTTGTACCCACATTTCAAAGTGCTCTGCCTTACGCAACATGGTCGTGTAATGACTCTTCAGGTCTTATGGCCTCGGTTGATGGCATAGTAGTCCTTACGGGTAGCATAGCTGAGTGATCTTGGATACATGTGGTATATTTGTATTCTGATAGGTGTTAGATGTTGCATGCTATATCATGATGCAGACTTATCTGGTTGTTTTATTGAAACTATGGCTAGTGTGATAGCGTGATCATGTTTGAAACTCATTAACTAGTATGACACTAACTCATCACCTAAAGAGTCTTCGTTAGATACATGCCTTGTCTTATCTAGTATTGCTTGTATTGAAATATAGGTTTAGTTGTACGCTTGAAGTGTCGTTTCGACTTTTAGTCTCTTTTCTTGATAGCGCGAACATGTTGGCCAGACGGTCTAGACATGTCTCTGCTCCCCCAGATGGTGGTTGCAATAGACCATAGGGTCTATTGCTACATGACACGTCATGGAATGACCCATCGATGTGGTCGGACATGGTAACGTTCTCTGACTGATAGAGGTAGTCAAATGTAAGAGATTATGCTTGCAGAAGGATGAATTGCAAACATTCCGAGAGTGACACGTAACCATAGGGTCTTACCACAGGGTCTTCTTGACAGGTCGGGTAGCCGACTCCGGTTGAGGTTCTCGCAAGCCTTTATGATACCTGGGAGCTTCTTGAGATACCATTTGGTCTACTTCTAACGATATTGCAGTCCGAGCAGAACAACCTATACGAATTGCAAACTGTCAAGCATAAGTGTGATCCAAGCTTCGGCTAGCGTATCTGGTAAAGCTTGGACAGATATCTGTAACTACAACTGGACGAGCTGCCGGCTGGCTTAGTACTATGGGGGAACTTGATTGGTTCTTGTTCGTGTCACTCACACAGAAAATATTCTGGGAGGCGCCTAGGCGACTCGATAGCTTGTACCCACATTTCAAAGTGCTCCGCCTTTCACAACATGGTCGTGTAATGACTCTTCAGGTCTTATGGCCTCGGTTAAGGGCATAGTAGTCTTTACGGGTAGTATAGCTGAGTGATCTTGGATGTATAAGGTGTGATAATGAAATCACCCATTGGACGGAGATCCCTTATCGTGTGAGTTAGAGCGTAAACTTGTTAGGTAATTAGCATCCAAAATTGCTAAGGCATAAGTGAGCGTCGCGCTAGGAGGTTGGACCGCTCTCGGCTCAACGCCATATGTGGTATATGATGTGTTCTAATTGACCCCAAGATGTCGGAGGCACCCAGGATAACCTGGGAGACTCCAGTGGATAGCCTTTGCGTCTAGGCGCTCTGCTCCACCTAGAAAGGGGTTGGGTAGTGTCTTTGGAGTTTCACGATATTGGGTAGTGAGACTCCTCGAGTATTCCCGTGAGATTTGGAACGCGTGGTACAGATACCCAAGAGTCGGGATGCATTCTCGTTCGTTTGTACATGTTATTCATAGACTTTTGATTAACACGTGTATTGCTCTATATGCTGCGTGCACCCTGTGCGGGATTTCTTACTAAGTTTTCACAGACTTACCCCTTCATTTTATGTTTGCTATGAATTCAAAACCATAGTTGCAAGTACACATCTGGATGTGAATGATGGACAGCTGAGGGTAGACCTAGTGGGGATATGTCAATGACGTCGTTTTGTCTCATTTCTTTGTAGTTTAGTATTATTGCATATCTTTTTGCACGAATTGTTTTAATAACTTATTTTGAACAGTTTTAGTTGTCAAATTAAGATCTCGAGATTTTCTTACCTGTTAGACTTCTTGGATAGATTACATGTTTTGGTTTACACCGGCAGTATCGTTTTAAAAGAATTTTGAATTCTTCAGGTTCTCTTTTACAGGTTTTGCAGGTATGAGTTTTCCCTATTTCGGGGGAAACTTTTCCGAAATTTTATTTAAATTTTTCATGCATTAGTAACTTCCGTTCTATAACCTACTTAACGGTTATAGATTAAGTTGTTACATAAACCATATGGTATAAAGTGAGTATATCCATACAGTTTTAATTTCTAGTACTCTTCCTTGTTCTAAAAGTTGTACATCTCTCAAAGATTCATGACGTTGTTTCTTTTTTTTTTTTCTTATAATTAACCAAAGAAAAAAACTTATTTCCTTAACCATTAAAAAAACTTCAATATTCTTTAACAATCTTTTATCTATTTTATGTTTTAAGAAATCAAAATATACAAAAATTTAAGCTAACAAATATTTAGTAGTCCAAATATTATTATAAATAGTATATCATAGTCTATAATTGAAAAGTTTTAGTTTAAAATTTTATCTTTCGAATTGACCTTGTCTTTAAAAAAATAAAAAATAAAAATCTTATATACTTTTATATTTTAATTATGATATTAGATCGTAAGATTAACTATTAAAGAGATTTGAAATTAACACTTTGACCTCCGTAAAATATAATAAGAAGACAAAATAATCGAAGTTTTTTCCAAAAACAAGGTAAAAATTGATAAATATCTTAGTATGAGCACACACTTATAATATTTGAACTATTGTTATTGTTTACATTATTTTTCATTAGTAAATAAAAATTTCAATCATATTCAATTTATTTTTTCTTACTTTCTTTGTGATTTACAAAATTAGAACTTTCTTCATCCACTCTATGCTATTTTTAAATGAAGTTTTCAAACATCTTGTTCTCTTTTTCATTTGTTACAAAATCAACTTGCGAATTTAAAAACAATTATGGATCCTATGAATTTAAAATCAACTTGTGGATTGAAATCTTATGAATCCTAAAAATAATTATTTAACTTTACTTCAGAGCATTAAGTGGAAAATGGTAGAGAATATCTAATTTTTAGAAAAATATTTGGTTTTTTAAGCGATTATTTTAATGTCTAAAAGGAAAATTTGTGGGGTAAGAGAAGTTATAATTTGTCAAAATAACTCAAGGAACTAGATGACAATTTGAGTATTAAAGTAAAAGAAATAACTACTTTTTTAAGCGTATTACACTATCTTTTTGAAAATTTGAGTATTAAAGTAAAAGAAATAGCTACTTTTTTAACGCATAACCTTGCTTAATAAGACGTGTGAGTTTTTTTTTTAAATCTCTGATGAGATTTCAGTCGTTTTTCTGCTCTCTCTCTTTTTTCTTTTTTTTTAAATTCTTCTTCATTTGGTCTTCTTTTTTTAAATTGTTTTTAAAATAACTTTATTCTAAATAATGTTGTATAAGATTTATGAAAAAAACAATTTTTAAATAAAGAAATGAATTTGATGTACATAAGCGATTATTTTTTAAAAAAAATTATGATTAAAATGAAATGAATTTTGTTAATAATATTCATGTTTAATCAATTATCAAATGAAAAATTTGTTAAAATTGTATTAGGACATGTTTGGCTAAGCCGGGAATAAATGAACAAAATGATAGGCATAATTTTTTTTTTAATAACGCTTATGTTTAATCAATTATCAAATAAATTTTGTTAATTTTAATTTATTTGAGAATTCAAATTTATTATATATTAAATTTAATTTATATCATAAAAAATGAAATGCTATTTTATGAAGTAAAATTGTAATTAAAAAATAGAAACAATTTGAAATTATTTTTTTGAACACCTAAAAATGTTATTTTATTAAGTAATTAAAATAAAAGTATTCAATTATTAATATTATATTAATTTTCTTCCATTGTTTTATAAAAAAACAGTATTCATCTTTTTAATTAAAGATATATATATATTAATAAATAAACTTTAAAATGTTTTTTTTTTTTACTTTAAAATGTTTTTATTTAAAAAAAAAAATCTATTTAAACATTTATATTAATTATTTTTCATTATTTAAAAAAAAATCTTATCACATCACATCACATCAACTTTTATTCCTTTCCAACCCTGCACCACATTCATAAACTTCCTAACACTTTCTATCTCATCCCAACCCATGCCAACCCGCACAAGCCAAACGCGCCCTAAGGAAATTAGTTGACGAGAAGGTAATTAGTTAGGGAAATAGTTAAAAATTTTACCTTTTGGAATGTAATTATTTTCTAGACATACCACTACAAGGAATGATCCCTTCGATGTCAGAGCCTTATGTTGCCGAAGGGGTCAAATTTTGTCGCATTAGGCTTTGACGACAGAGAGCTTTGTGTTGCCATTTGGCGAAGCCAAATGCGACGAAGGCTTTGCTTTCGTCAGATTTTCTCTTCACGAGCGACAGAAGTTTTCTTTGTAAGTAGAGAATGCAAAGGAAACGAAGGTCGCCTTTGCCTACCACCAGCGACAGAGTATTATTCTGTCGCTGTAGATGGCATATGCAATAGAGGTTTGTCTTCATTGCATTTGGTAGGCAAATGCGACGAGGCAACCATCGTCGCATTTCTCTCTTTTTAATTTTTTCGATAAATATTTTAAAATGGTTGTTAATAGTTACAAATCCTTGAAAATTATGTCTTTAATTAGAAATGTTTCAGTCATTTGAACATTAAAATTTTAAAAACAAATTCCAAAACATTTATAACGGAAATGAAATAGGAGAACTCAAACATTCTTGACGAAAGGTAAACGTCCATCGTCATATATTTAGAAGTAAATAGAATTCATAACATAATGACATAAGCTTAATACAATCCATAACAGAAACACTGAAAGGAAAATATAGAACCCTAACCCAAAGATGAAGAACTGTCCCTATAGAGAATGGTGAATTGGTAGACGTCGAACGAGTTCTTCCTTGTGTTGGTCCAACAAACTCGTCGTTTCTCTGCAATAAACAAGAATTTTAATTAGAGTTTGAAAAAACTTAAAGAATTCAATTTTAAAGAAAATCGGGATGCATAACTGCATTGTTTCATGTTACCAAAAATAAAACTCGTTAAAAGCAGTTCAATTCATTTCAATTAGTGCCTATCTTTGCTGCACGATAGCCACGACACATAATTCATAGAAACGATGTTCAAATGATGCCTCACTTTGCTACATAATAGCCATCATTCTTAGGACTTATGTGAAAAGAAAGTTAAGTTTAGTCGGGAATATTTTGTACCTTTCACTTAGATGGTCCGACACCTCCTCTGCCCCAGAGCATTCTCTGCATTTCATCTAGTGCAGCGTTCATCCTTTATTGGTTGGCTATTATCATGTCCTGCTTTTCGGTCAACTCTTGCATGTTCCTTCTGTTGCATGTTCTCCCATAAAGGTCTCTCAGTTTTAGGATCTCATTGAGATGTAGTACTAGCTGAACACGAAGAAGATGTTCTTCCTCGTTTCTCAGGTGGCAAGTACGTCATGGCTCTTATGCCGTCCGCTCGCCTTCCTAACAAAGTTTCGCATATTGCTTCCTCTGTTATGTGGCTAGTACGTCATGGCTCTGATGCAATGGATGATTTACTTAATGTGTGAGGTTATTTGGTTGATCCAACTTATAGATGAAAATGGAGTAAAGTCTAGAGACGATTTTTTCATCCTCCTTTAGCAGAGACGATGTGTGACCGCTTCTCCCTCCATTCTCCCTCGTAATCTCTCCCTCTCTCGTGACTCCCTTCCCCCTTGCGATCTCTCCTTCTCTCATTGCTCCCTTCTCCATCGCGATCTCTCCCTCTGTCGTGCTCTCTTCTCCCCTGCGATCTCTCCCTCGCGATTTTTCCCTCTCTCTTCGTCTTCTTCGTTGCTTTTAGAATCTGGCAGCAAGAAATTGTGTGATTAGTTGAGTTTTTTCATTGGTTTACTACTCTATTTTGCTTCAAACAGTGAGTGATGGCTTGTGTTGCTAGTTAGTAAATGGTGTGAGCTAGTTTGGAACTAAAAGGTTGGTTAGTTATGTATCTAAGTTAAAGTTTGGTCTTGCAAGTAAGGTGTTTGACAAAATGCTTGAGAGAGCTTGGTGAGTTATGTGTCGGATCGAAGCGTTGGCCCGCTAGGTTTGATTGAAGGGTTGGTCAAGATTTTGTGAAGGCTTAGTATGGAGTTGCTCGGTTGGATTCAAGGCTAGTAAGCTTCGGGTTAGCCTCTTCGCTAGTTTGTTCGCGTTGTATAAGCTATTGTAGTACAATTTTTACTTGTTAAGAATGCATTGGTGTTGTTTTGGGTTCTCTTAAATGCTTACTTATTTTATTGTTTACTTGTAGGTTTGGGTGCTTAGCTAGATTATTCTTTTGGAGATAAAGTCTATTTGTAGCCTGTTTTAGTAGAGCAAAGTGTAAAGGACCCTTTGAAAGTATGGCTAATGTGATACCGTGATCACGTCTGAAACTCATTAACTAGTATGACCCTACCTCATCACCTAAAGAGTCTCGATTAGATACATGCCTTGTCTTATCAAATTTTTGGAGTGGTCAAGCTTACGTGATCATGTTTGTATTATGATATGCCTTGATTTTAAAATAAAGAAAGGAATTTGATGTACATATTATGTTTAAAAATTGTTTATGATTGAAATGAAATGAATTTCGTTAATGACATTTATGCTTAATCAATTATCAAATAAAAAATTTGTTTAAATTGATTTAGGGCGTGTTTGGCTACTATACATAGAAAATGAAATTGATGAAATGAACTTTTTTCAATAACACTTATGTTTAATCAATTATCAAATAAAATTTTGTTAATTTTAATTTATTTGAGAATCCAAATTTATTATATATTAAATTTAATTCATATCATAAAAAATGAAATTGTAATTAAATAATAGAAATAAATTTAAAATTGTTTTTTTTTTAACACTGAAAAATGCTATTTATGAAATAATTAAAATAAAAGTATTTAATTATTAATATTGTATTAATTTTCTTCCATTTTTTTATAAAAAAACAATATTCATCTTTTTAATTAAAGATATATTTATATAATAATAAATAAACCTTAAAATTGTTTTTTTTTTTTTTTTTTTTTACTTTTAAATGTTATTATTTGAAATTAAAAAAATCAATTTAATTTTTATATTAATTATTTTTCATTATTTAAAAAAAAAAAATCTCCATCACATCACATGACATCAACTTTTATTCTTTCCCAACCTTGCACCATAAACACAAACTTCCTAACACTTTTCATCTCATCTCAACCTATCCCAACTCCCTAGCCAAACGCGCCCTACAAGTATTAGTTGACGAAAATGTAATTTTCAACCAAATTTTAAATAGTAGATGACAAACACAACAATACTAACCATTAAACTAAAATAGAAGACCATCTGGATTCCCCATTTTTTAACATATAAACGTGTACTAATATATATTTATATATAAGTATATTGATTTTATAGCATGATGTGAACAACTTACCATCTATAGTAAAGTAAATGATAGTAATTGCCTTAAATTTTAAAATTAATTAAGAGAATATCTAGTTTTTTTTATACTTTAAATTGACGTCTTAAACAAAAATTAGTAAAAAGGAATAATACATTCATCCCACAAATACTTTTATTTTATATTTTCCAATTCTTAAAGTTTTTTTTTTTTAAATTAGTTAATTAAAAAATCTAAAAATCTAAATATTATTATCACGTCCATTAGATCACACAACAATTAATCTCAACCATTATTTTAGAAGACTGAAAATAGTTATAATTAAAAGAATAAAACGAAAATAAAACAAATATAGTGGGAAACAAAATTCCTTGACAATGGGGATTTTACTTTGGGGAGATAGAGATTATTCTGTTGCCTTTTATGTCGCATTTGCTGCGTCGGCAAAGCCAAATGCGACGAAAACTGTGCTTTTATCAGATTTACTTTTCAAGGCAAAGGCGACTGAAACTTATCCGTCGCCTTTACCTACCACGAGGGACAGAGGATTCTTCTGAAGGCAAATACGACGGAACAAGGTGTCCCTCGCATTTGGTGGGCAACGGCGACAAACTAGTTTTTTGTCGCCTTTGATCTCTGTTTTTTTTCTTCTGAATATTTATAAATAGGTTTTAATTACTAAATATTTATTGCTTATGACTTTAATTGGATATGTTTGTATCATGTAAACATTAAAGTTAAGAAAACAAATTCTAAGACATTAATAACCAAAATGAAATAGTAGAATTCATTACATAATAAGAAAATGTTAATACAATGTTAATAACATAAAGGAAAATAAATAACTAACGACCGTAACCTAAAGAGGGAGACCTATCCCTAGACGTCGAACGGGTCCTTCCTCGTACTGATTCGACGAACTCATCGTATGTCTGCAATAAAGAAGAATTAGAATTAGAGTTTGAAATAATTTAAGAAATTCAATGGTAAAGAAAATCTAGCAGCATAACGATGTATTTTCATGTTATCAAAAATAAAATCTGTCAAAAGAAATTCAATTCATTTCAAGTTGTGGCTATATTTGCTGCAGGATTGCCACGACACATAATACAAATGAACGATGTTCGAATGATGACTAACTTTGTTGCAGGATAGCCATCATTCTTAAGACTTATATGAGAAAAAAATTAAGTTAATTTCGTATTTTTGTATACCTTTCACTGAGATGGTCCGGCACTGCCCCCGCCCCCGAGCATCCTCTACATTGCTGTAGGGTAGTACTACTGCTACTACTACCTATAGGCAGAAAATGAACTATGAGATCAGAATCTTTTAACGTCATATATAAAACTTTATAACAATTCGATCTTACCTCCATCATGAGTACGAGCTTGCGTAGCGACTGTCGCAGGTACAAAATCAACGTCCGTACTACCTTCAGTCTCGTCAAAAATCGAGTTAGTAAGATGTCTCGATGTGTTAGGCATATTGATAACCTGCAAACTAAATTCAAACTCAAAACATAAACTAAAGCCTAATTCTAATTAATTAGAACTTAGGAAATACCTAATTCCTAATTAATCTCTAAACATTAAACTAAATTCAAACTTAAAACATAATCTAAAGCCTAATTCTAAAAACGATAAAGAAAAACAAAAACGTAATGAAGAAACTAAACTTTAAACAAAACCTAAAACTTAATTAAAAAAACAATAAACAAAAACATAATTCTAACAATTAAACTAAAAAAACATAAAACCTAATTCTAACAACTAATCTAAAACAAAACTTAAAGCCTAATTCTATAAACTATAAATGAAAATCTAATCCTAAAAACCAATTTCTAAACAAAAACTAAATTTATTAAACTATAAACCAAAACCTAATTCTAACAACTAAACTAAAAATAAACCTATAACCTAATTCTAACGACTAAACTAAAACAAAACCAAAAATCTAATCCTAAAAACCAAGTCAAACAAAAACCTTATTACAAAAACAAAACCTAATTCTAAAATCTAAACTAAAAGGGAAACCTAAAGCTTAAATCCAAAAACTATAAACCAAAACCTAGTTTCAAAGTAATGAAACTAATTTTATTCAGAATCTAAACTTACAAAACACATAGCATGTAATTTCAAACAAATTTAACGAAACTTTAAACAAAATAAACACGTAATCTTACCTTTTGGAAGAGTGGTGGTGGATTTCGGTGAAAAGGTGGCAAAGAGAATGAGTTTTTTTAGAGGGTTTGGGAGAAAATAGAAGAAGTAACACGGAAAATGAAGAAGAAATCGCGAATTGTTCATTATGTAATCATTAAAAAAAGGTGATGGAATTAGGATATGTCGCCTTTGCTCATCACAAAAAAAATTATGGCAGGGTTTCGGCGACGGAAAAGCTTTTATCGTCGCCTTTGCTCATTTCAAAAAACTGTATTGCATCAAAGGCTACGGAATCTGTCGCCTTTTCTGTAAACACAATTTGTTTTGGGGGGGAAAATGATTGGGTTTCAGCGACGGAAAAACTTCCTTCTACGTTGTTGCTCATTTCAAAAAATTGGATATCATCAAAGGCGAAGGACGAAGCTTCTTTGTCGCCTTTGTTGTGAGTTTAGGCGACAGAACACATCTCTATCGCATTTGAAGAGAATTTCTTGTACTGATGGCAAATGCGAGATAGGTTTGTCTTCGTCGCATTTGGTAGGCAAATGCGATGACGCAACCTCCGCCACATTTTCTCTCTGTTTTATTTTTCAATAAATATTTTAAAATGGTTGTTAATAGTTGCAAATCCTTGAAAATTATGTCTTTAATTGGAAATGTTTGAGTCATTTGAACATTCAAGTTATAAACACAAATTCTAAAACATTAATAACGAAAATGAAATAGAAGAATTCAAACATTCTTGACGAAAGGTGAACGTCCATCATCATATATTTAGAAGTAGAATTCATAACAGAATGACATAAGCTTAATACAATCTATAGCAGGAACATTGAAAGGAAAATATTGAACCCGAACTAAAAGATGAAGAAATATCCCTATAGAGAATGACAAATTGGTAGACGTCGAACGAGTCCTTTCTAGTGCTCGGCCAACGAACTCATCGTATATGTACAATAAACAAGAATTAGAATTAGAGTTTGAATTAAAGTCCTTCCTTGTGCTCGTCCAATGAACCCTAACAAAAAGCAGTTCAATCCATTTCAATTAAAGGCTATCTTTGATGTAGGATAGCCGCGACACATAATTCATAGAAACGATTTTCGAATGATGGCTAACTTTGTTGCAGAATAGCCATCATTCTTAGAACTTATGTGAAAGGAAAGTTAAGTTAAATCAAGAATATTGTGTACCTTTCACTTAGATGGTCACACACCACCTCTGCCCCCGAGCATCCTCTCATTGCCTCTTGTGCGGAGTTCAACCTTTCTTGGTTGGCTATTATCATGTCCTACTTTTCAGTCTACTCATTGACTTGTTTATTCAATTGTATGTTCTCCAAGAATAGTCTCTTAGTTTTAGGATCTCGTTGAGTTGCAGTACTAGCTGAAGAGGAAGAAGATGTTCTTCCTCGTTTCTCAGGTGGCAAGTACGTCATGCCTTTTATGCCGTCCGCTCGCCTTCCTAACACAATTTTGTCTATTGCTTCTTATGTTAATGGAGTCCCTGATGCAATGGATGATTCCCTTAATGCATCCATCATTTCCTACATAAAAAATAAATTACTTTATGTTAGTGACGCCCCTGAAATAAAATTACTTTAATTTAATAATTAAGTTAATAACTTACATATATCTCCCGCGCTTCGTCATTAATCCATTCACCATTTGCATCTTTGCAACAAAATTCCTTGAATACGTCGACGGGACCAATGGGATCATGTCCAGCAGCAATTCTCTAAATTCAAAAATGGTATTTGTTATGAAGTTAATATTCAAGAAATCAATTATGAACACGTATTAAGAAAAAAGAGGTGCATACCTCTTCGATACAAGATACGAACGATATAGGCCCGATTTGATGGTTGTATCACAGGGGGGCTCTTGCTTTAACTCCCCGTTCTTGTTTTGCTTCCCATTGCTGAGATGCCCATTTGTTGCACAAGTAGTGCGAGTCTTAGATGTCTCTTACACTACATTAGGGCCTATTCATTCGTTCTTCCACTAGTTGTTTACTAAAACATAAGGAAAAAAGTTAACTTCATTTACTAAAACGATTGCATAATAAAAATAGATATATTTAAGTTTATAACGTACCAGTAATATGTGTAAAGGTGTATCTATGATCCTTCAACCGGGATTTCATCAGTTCCTCGATTACATCGTTTATGAGCTTGTTATCCAAATCGAGGTGGAAGTGAGTCTGTTAAGGGGTGTATACACATGAAATTACTATCATTAATTGCATTGAATACTTAAAGGTAAATGTAATGATTAAGTACCAGGAGGTTTTGTTTAACAAATTCCTTTTCTGCCGGTGTGATTTGCGACCAATATTCTGTCCGCATAGAAAATGACTGTCGAACTTGTACTCCAACCTTGTTGCTTAGTGCGTTGGCGTTCTATCCAACTTTCTTCTTGTTGTCTTCACTAAATTGAACTTTTAGCCACCCCTCTTAAGCGACCCGTTTGTTCAAGTTTTCACCCTCTGACGGTCCTCAGTATCGAGTAGTAGTAGTACTACTACTACCTACATCCAAAAAGTGAACTATGAGATCAGAACATTTTAATGAGATATATAAAATTTATAAGAACTCGATCGCTTGAGTACCAAATTGAGTAGCGACTGTAGCAGGTACGAAATTAAGATCTATACTACCTTTGGTATCGCCAAAAACCGAGTCAATAAGATGTCTCAATATATTAGGCATAATGATAACCTGCAATTATTAAAAGTAGTGTTTTCATAAGTCAAATTGAAATAATGTATAGAGAATGAAATAAACAATTAAACTAACACTTAATCTTCATCATACTATCGACACAATCATCCTGGTCTTCGTCATTAATGAATCTATTTTCATCTTCTTCATCATCATTCACATATTACTTCATTATTGTTTGCTCAACCTCGAACTGACATATCCAATTGTCTTCTAAATGCTCAGCCACTCTATTTGTCCATCCAATTACTATGCATTCAGGTTTATGAATTAGTCATTCTCCAACTTCGTTATTTCCATCTCAGAGACACTGCATAAAATTTTATTGAGACTAGCTGCACAACTTTCCAATCTTTTCCATGTTTCGGATCATCTATATAGAAAATTTGTTATGCTTGGTTAGCTAGAATTAATGACTCTTTTTTAAACCAATATTGTGATGTATTGATTGTTCTTATCGCAAAATGACTTTGATATCTTCCTTTCTTTTTGTCCGTGTTGAACAAGCCACATCTGAACATCATCACTTTTCTCGCACTCACAAATGAAGCTTCTAAGACTTCAGTAAGTACACCGTAAAGGTTGTTAGAGCCATCAGAACTATCACCTTCACCTTTAACCATTATGCCACTATTTTGAATAACATGACCTATATCATTCGTTATTGTATTATAATGAACTTTACTGACTATACAAGTTGTTTACGAGCGGTAAATTGAACTAGGTCATATAGCAATTACGTATAAATCATTACACTTATTGCCACTCTTTTGCAATTCTAGAACATTTTTTCTAAACCACTCATCGAACTTTTATTCGTGTTTTTTAATATTTTATCGGATGTTCGAACAGTTGACCGAATCAATTGTAGATGTTAGCGCAAATAAGTCCGTATTCATCACAATTATTTAAAATATACCAATGCAGCCTCTTCTTATCCAATAGATTTCAACGTCAAATTTGCTGCCATGCATAATGGATGGACATTTTGTCTATAGACCTCATACTCACCAAATATTTTGATATTTGGATTAGTATCTTCATTCCTATCCGTTTCATTTAGCCTAGTCTCCATCTCATTGAAATAGGACGAACAATAGTTTAAAAACTCATTCATCACATATCTTATGATATACAACCTTTTACCCTCGCTTTTGTTTCTCACATGATATACAACATTCTAGCCACGGGGTGTAGCACCTCCATACATTACTTGGACTCAGCCATCTCTTCATAAGGTCCTGACTTCCACGGCCAACCCACTCGGGCGACCTACTTACTGTAACGGGGGACGCCACGGGGTGCAGCGCCTCCATACGTTACTCGGACTCGGTTGACTCTTCGGAGAGTCCTGATCTCCACGGCCAACCCACTCTTGCTGACCTACTCATTTCCAGACCCGAGAAGGGTGAGGCTGCACAAGGCGTGGCCGACCCTCAGAAGGTCATAAATGGCCCGGGGGTAGGCAAAAGATGTTGCCGACCCCCAAGGGGTCGACAATCGGCTTGGCAGTTCCCCGGGGGTGGGCATGGACTTGGCCGAACCCCTAGGGGTCGAGGCCTCCATTTGGCCGACCCCCGGGGGGTCGGCGTAGGCTTGTTTGTCTTTCGAGCGGGTCCCAACCTTTTCCGAGTCTTTCGAGATATTTTTGACTTACAACAAGTATATTCATACAATTTAAATTTCTAGTACTCTTCTATGTTCTAGAAGTTGGTGTACATCTCTCAAAATTTTATGACCTTGTTCCTTTTTTTGTTTTTCTTCTTATAATTAACAAAAGAAAAAAACTTCTCTCCTCGTCCATTACAAAAACTTCAATATTATTTAACAATCTTTTCATTCTTTTTTGTTTTAAGAAATCAGAATATACAAAATAATTAACATAACAAATAATTAGTATTCCAAATATTATTATAAATAGTATATCATAGTCTATAATCGAATTGTCTTTCTAATTGGCCTTATCTTTTAAAAAAAACCGTATATACTTTTATATTTTAATCCAGATATTAGATTGTAAGATTAACTATAAAGAGATTTTTAAATTACCAGTCTGACCTCCAGAAAATATAATAGGAAGACAAGATGATCGAAATTTTTTTCAAAAAATAAGATAAAAATTGATAAATATCTTAGTATGAACACACACTTATAATATTTGAACTATTGTTATTGTTGATATTATTTTTCATTAGTAAATAAACAATTGAATCATATTCAATTTCTTTTTTCTTTTTTTTTTTTTTGGGATTTACAAAAGTAGAACTTTCTTTCTCTCCTTTATACTATTTTAAAATGAAGTTTTCAAACATCATGTTCTTTTTTTGTTTTGTTAGAAAATCAACTTGTGAATTTAAAATTGTGGATTGAAATCTTATGAATCCTAAAAATAATCGATTAACTTTACTTCTTAGTATTAAAATGGAAAATGTTAGAGAATATCTAATAGATATTCTTAAAAAAAATATATGGAAACAATTTTTTTTTTTTTTTAAAGAGATAAATTTAATGTCTAAAAGAAAAATTTGTGGGTAAGATAAATATTAATTTCTCAAAATAAATCAAGGACGTAAGATGACAATTTGAGTATTAAAGTAAGTGAAATAGCTACTTTTTTTAGAGTATTACAGTATCTGATAGTTTTTGAAAATTCTAATATTAAAGTTCGACAATGGCGACTAAGGGGCGTTTGGGGTGCCGGATCCCGTCGTTTGGGGTGTCGGGTTATCTCGGCTAGGTTATCCAGACGCGTAACCCAGCCTAACATGGCACGTGAGTTTTTTTTTTCGAAATCTCTAACGAGATTTCTGTCGCTTTTTCTGCTCTCTCTTTTTTTTCAAAATTTCTTCTTCATTTTGTCTTCTTATGTTTTTAAATTATTTTAAAAATAACTTCATTCTAAATATTGTCATATCAGATTTAAGAAAAATTTTATATTTAAATAAAGAAATAAATTTGATGTACATAAGCGATTATGTTTAAAATTTGTTTATGATTGAAATAAAATGAATTTTGTTAATATATGTTTAATCAATTATCAAATAAAAAATTTATTTAAATTGTATTAGGGCGTGTGTGGCTACGACGAGAATAAATGAAAAAAATGATACATACATTTTTTTTTTAATAACACTTATGTTTAATCATTTATCAAATAAAATTTTGTTAATTTTAATTTATTTGAGAATCCACATTATACTAAAGTTAATTTATATCATAAAAATGAAAATTTAAAATTGTAATAAAAAAATAGAAATAAATTTGAAATTATTTTTTTAATACTTAAAAATGCTATTTTATGAAATAATTAAAATAAAAATATTCAATTATTAATATTATATTAATTTTCATCAATTTGTTTATAAAAAAGCAGTATTCATCTTTTTAATTAACTATATATATAATAATAAATAAACTTTAAAATGTTTTTTTTTTAGTTTAAAATGTTATTATTTGAAATAAAAAAATCAATTTCAAATATTTATATTAATTATTTTCATTATTTGAAAAAAAAAAAGTTTCCATCACATCACATCAATTTTTTATCCCTTTCCATCCGTACACCCCAAACACATATTTTTTAACACTTCTTTTCCTAGTCTTGCACCCAAACACAGACTTCCTAACACTTCACCTCTCATTCCAACCCATCACAACCCAACCCATCCTAGCCAAACGCGCCCTATAGGAATTAGTTGACGAGAAGGTATTTTTCAAACCAAATTTTAAATAGTAGATGACAAACATAACAATACTAACTATTTGACTAAAATAAAAGACCATTTGGATTCTCCATTTTTGAACCTATAAACTCATATTAATATATATTTATATATAAATAAGTTTGCAGCAAATAAGTATTTAATGTAAATTTCAAAATTAAAATCATACTAAGAATGAGTAAAAAAAGGAAAAGAAAAATATAGATATATATATATATATATATATATATATATAGCATGAATGAAAATATATAGTTTTGTCGATGTAGTTAATATTTATTTTATGTGAACTATATATAAGTATATTTATTTTATAGCATGAGCGAACAACTTACCCTCTATATTAAGAGAAATGATAGAAATTATCTAAAGTTTCAAAATTAATTAAGAGAATATAAAATGAAAATGAAGCAAATATAGTGGGAAACAAAATTACTTGAAAATGGTGATTTTAATTGGGGGAGATAATTTAACATTTTACCTTTTGGAATGTAATTATTTTCTAGACATGCCACTACAAGGATCATCCCTTCCCGAAGAGGTCAAATTTTGTCCCATTTGGCTTCAACGACAGAGAGCTTTGCTTCGCCAGTTTCTTCGCATTTGCCTCATCGGTGAAGCCAAATGCGACGAAGGCTTTGCTTTCGACAGATTTTCTCTTCACGGGCAACAGAAGTTTTCTCTGTCGATGAAGAATGCAAAGGCAACGAAGGTTGCCTCTGTCGCCTTTGCCTACCACCACCGACACAGATTACTCAATTATTGTTGGCTTAACATCGAACCGACATATCAAATTGTCTTCAAAATACTTGTTCACTCTATTTCTCCCTCCAATTACTATGAATTCGGGTTGATCAATTAATCCTTCTCCAACTTCGTTATTTCCATCTCAAGGTCGTTGCACAAACTTTTATTCAGACTAGCTGCACAAATTTTCAATGTTTTACATGTTTCGAATCGTCTTAGAAAGTTTGTTATGCTTGGTTAGCTAGGATGAAGACTCATTTTTAAACTAGTATTGTAATGTATTAATCGTTCTTATCGCAAAATGACATTGATATCTTCCTTTCTTTTTGTTCGTGTTGAACCAGTCACATCTTAACATCATCACTTTTCTCGCTCTCACGAATGAATCTTCTAAGACTTCAGTAAGTACACCGTAAAATTTGTTGGAGCCATCAGAACTATCACCTTCACCTTCAACCATTATGCCACTATTTTGTGTAACATGACCAACATCATTCGTTATTTTATTAAAACGAACTTTATTCACTATACAAGTTGTATACGAGCGGTAAAGTGAATTAGGTCACAGATCCATTACGTATAAATCATTACACTTATTGCCATTCTTTCGCAATTCAAGAACTTCTTTTTTAAACCACTCATCAAACTCATGTTCGTGTTTTTTCATAGTTTATCGGATGTTCGAACAGTTGACCGAATCAATTGTAGATGTTGGCGCAAAAGATCGTATTTCATCCCAATTATTTAGAATATGCCAATAAGGATTAGTCGTTGTAGCAAAATGTTGCAGTTGTGTGTTTGATCCAAATCCATCAAAAAAATTGACACGTCGAGAAATGTTTGATCCAAATCCATCAAAAAAATTAACTGATTTTATGGAGTTTTAAAATTCCAATCTCTCTTGACTAGTTTAAGTATAAGTGGCGTGCGACTTCACAAACTTGTAACCTAACCTCTTTAAGTGTAAATCTCTTCGTACTTTTAACATCTTCCAAGTTCAATCGAGCATTAAACGTGTCTTTAGTCTTTCCTTCAATATTCAATATTGGCTCCTAGCAAGTTGTCGCACACATTTTTTCAATGTGCATCACCTCTAACTTATGTCGTATTAATAATTTTTACCAGTATGGTAGCTCAGAGAATATACTTTTTTACCTCCAATTGTTATTTGAGCTTTGTTTCCTTTTCTTAACTTGTTTCGGTGGATGTTTACTGAAAACTAGATAATAGTTCTTAGTTGGTCTAAAATCTCTACCACATCCCATGATTGAGGAGGTTCGAAAAGTTCAGACATCCCATTAAAAAGTTTACTTTTACGCCAAGAATGATTCATTGGTAGGTAACATCGATGCACGGTATAAGCAATTTTCCCTCTAATTCAAACACCCAACATTTGTTCCTTACAAACAAGGCATGCTTGATAGCCTTTCGTACTCCATCCTGATAAATCACTATATGATGGTAACATTCCATGAATCAACAAATGTCGTTCTACGTCTTCTATAGAATGCCATGAATTATTCATGCATTTCTTACAAGAACATCCAAGTAGACCAAAACGATTCACATGATTCTTAGTCAATCCTAAAAACTGTTTAACACCTTTGGCGTATTTAGAGGAAATTTGTCCATATTTCTAACCCAATGTTTATTCATATTTTCTTCAAAATTAATGTAGCACACTTTTTTTGTTGTTTGAACGAATAATCCTACATATGATTCGTATAAACAAACTTATTAGAATGTGCTATATTAATTTATCTAAAAACCGAAAACTAAAAACTAAAACCCTAATTCATAGTCTAAAAAAAAAAAACTAATACCTAATTCCTAATCTAAAAACTAGAAATTAAATTAAAACTAAAATCTAATTCAAAAAACTAAAAACAAAAACAAAAACACAAACTATTAACTAATTATTCTTAATCGTAAAACTAGAAACTAAAAACTTTAAACTAAATGAAAACTAAAGCCTAATTCTAAAAACAAAAAACAAAAACCTAATTTTAAAAACAAAAACCTAATTTGAAGAAATAAAAACAAAAAAACCGAATTCTAAAACATAAACTAAAACAAAAACCTAAAACCTAATTCTATAAACTATAAACAAAAACCTAATTCTAAAAACTAAACTAAAAAAAAACCCTAGAGCCTAATTCCAAAAATTATAAACTAAAACCTAATTCTAAAAACTAAACTAAAACAAAAACCTACAGCCTAATTCCAAAAACTACAAACAAAAACCTAATTCTAAAAACTAAAAGCCAAAAATTAAAACCCTAAACTAAAGACAAAAACAAAAACAAAAAACTAATTTCTAAGGAATGAAACAAATTTCATTCATAATCTAACACAATTAAACATATAATAAATAATTTGAAACAAATTTAACCGTAGTTCCAACGAATATCAAACGAAATAAACACATAATCTTACCTTTTGAAAAGAGATGGAGGTTGCGGTTGAGAAATGAGAGAGCGGCGGCAGTTTCCGATGGAAGCGATGGCGAAGGGGGTCGTAGATTTGAGAGATTTCAACAATCTGTAATCGGGGGCAAATGCGTCGAAGCCGAATCATTTTTCTGCCCAAAATTGGTTTTGGGGAGAAAATATCAGACAAAGGCAGCAGAACCGCTACTATGTCGCCTTTGCTCATTAAAAAAATATTAAACGCTTCGGCTTCAACGACAAAGCACATGTTATGTCGCTGAAGCTCAATCATTTTTATAATAAATGGTTGGTCTTTGGCGGCAGCGTGTTGACTCTATCACCTTTGCCCAATTTCAAAAAAAAAAACTTTCAAGCAATGGCGAAAGAGTCAGCACTCTGTCGCCTTTGCCTTGGAAGAAGGCGACAGATTTGTTCTTATGTCGTCGTTTTGCTTAGATAAAGCAATAGATCACCTACTCTGTCAAATTAGCGTGAGGCAAATGCGACGATGTGGGTTTCTGTCGCATTGGCTAGTAAAAGGCGACATATTTTCCTTTGTCGCCGATTCTCGCATCGCCAAAGAGCTATTTTCTTGTAGTGTTTGTACACCATATAGATGGGTGAGCAAGAACGCTGATGGATGGTAACGACGACAAACTTGATAGGAGGGAATGACTGGACTTGCAATGAGCGAATCAAAACTCTCAACAGGAACGAGTACAGCCGAACGATCAATTGGGCATCGTAATACTGGGAGAAGATATGTTCTTTTCTATTGTTTTCAAACACTCTTCAACTTATCTTTTTCAATTTTAGAGGGGATTTTGTTTTGCTTTAAAGCAATTTCCGGTATTAGGTTGAATGATACTCGCGCTTTAATGCAACAATCATCAAGAATGCATGGCTCGTTAGAGGTAGGTGTAAATTCAACATTTTTTTATTATATATTTATTACTCGTCATGATTCCTATTAACTTTTTAAGGATATGTACGGATATGTCAGACGATGTACCTTACACAGTCATGAGTTCAAATTTGAAAATTGATAATTTTAAGATTTTTCAATGAGGTATGTATGAATGGTTGCATTTTGAAATCATATTTATTTTTTATTAAAAAAAAGCTAAAAAAGTTAGGAGGGGTATTATTGTCAAAGTAAATTTTAGGATTTGTTAATTTACATTCAAAATTAAAGTTTAGACATATATTTCAAATCTTAAAAAAAAACTAAACACTAAATCATTTCTCAAAATTTAGACATTTACGTAATTGTCTCAAGATTTGAACTTGAAAAAAAAATGACGGTAGTAATTGCAAATAAAACCCCACCTTAAATTTTCCTAAATAATTGTTTCTAAACCAATTTTTTTTCTAATTGTTAAAAATTAAAAAGCTATTTATCCAAGTGAATAAAGAAAATAAATATTCTTTAAAAAGTAGTTTTATTATAAAATTAATCCTATAACTTCAAAAAAAAAGTATAAGCCAACAATCTTCACTTTTTTATGATGACAAACTACTAAAGAAAAATTACTTCAAGATCATAAGAATCAAAGTAGTTTATGAGTTCAATATATATCATCTTATAGTCCATACTCAACATTACTAAAAAAAATATCTCCCCCTAAACTAATGCATCAATCATAATATTCTATGATACAAATATTTAAAATTTTCACAAAATTCTCCCCCTTCGTAATCATCAAAAAGAAATAATATATGAAGGCTCCCCCTAAAAAAATGAATATTACTTGAAGATAAATTTAAGATGCATCACATCTAATAATACCAAGTCCAAGCCTATTTTTGCAAAAAATTTCTTCATTTAAAGGTTTGGCAAAAATATCCGCTAATTGATTATTAGAACCTACAAAATCTAGAATAATATGACCACTTTGCACATGCTCTCTAATAAAGTGATGTCTAATATCAATATGCTTAGTTTTTGAATGATGAATTGGATATTTGGTCAAACTAATAGCACTAGTATTATCACAAAATATTGGCAAATTATCAAACTTTAAACCAAAATCACATAAAGTTTCTTTCATCCAAAGAATTTAAGCACAACAACTAGCTACCACAATATATTATGTTTCGGTAGTAGATGAAGAAACCAAATTTTACTTTTTGCTAAACCAAGATAATAAAGAACTTCCAAGAAATTGGCAAGTTCCGCTAGTACTTTTGCGATCAAGTAAACTTCCGGCGAAATCCGCATCAGAATATCCTACTAAATTAAACTCAACATTTCTAGTATACCACAAGCCTAAATCAATAGTACCAGGCTAATATTTAAATATTTTTTAACAGCATACAAAAAAGAGATTCCTTAGGACAAGATTGAAATCTAGCACAAACACACGCTAAACATGATATCCAGTCTACTTGCAGTTAAATAAAGAAGAAATCCAATCAAACCTCGATAAGCTTTTATGTCTACATATTTACCTTTTTCATCCTTTGTAACGCCCGGGATTAGGGGTACATGAATGAACCGAGTCCACATCCGAATGAGAGGGATCTTTGGGGATATAGTCCCATGGTTGAGGTTTAAGAGAATTGATTTGTACTACCTATACCATCAAGGTGCACCTTCCTTTTCGGTGGCACAATCGAAAGAACTTCATAGTTAAGCGTGCTTAGCTTGGAGTAGTCTTAGATTGAGCGACCTTCTAAGAATTTTCCTAGGATGCATGTGAGTGAGGACAAAACATGCTAAAAGGACACGTGATGGTTTGAGGGGATAGTCTTCATTCTTAGAAGCATTTAGAGGCTGGTAGTTAACGTGGCCGAGTCGCAGAGGATGTAGGGGAATGTCGGGGCTCAAAGGGGCCAGATTCCGATTCCAAGACCTAATCCGAATCCTGGGCTACTGGCGTTACATCCTTATCAAGTTTATGCATACACTTAGAAAATTCTTCACACAAAGAAGGATTAGTAGAACAAAAAAAATAATATCATTCTCTTTAGTCTTAATAAAGAAGGTAGTATCAAGTTTTCCCATTTTAAAGTCATTTGTAAGAAGAAAATTACCAAGTCTATCATACCAAGCTCTTGGAGCTTGTTTTAAACCAAAAAGAGCATTTTTCAATTTATAGACATGGTTAAACAAATCAATACTTTCAAAGCCTAGAGGTTGTTCTACATAAACTTCCTCCATAATGTAACCATTTAAAAATGCACTTTTTACATCTATTTGATACAAAATAAGTTTTTTATAAGAAGCAAAAGCAAGTAACATTCTAATAGCTTCTAATCTAGCAACGGGTGCAAAAGTTTCTTCATAATC
>JBBMEG010011355.1:0-31629 GCA_037832605.1 Cyclanthera cordifolia
AAATGTGTGAATGCCAAGTACCAAAATGTGAATGTAGTAAGAGACCATTTATTTGTAAATGGTATCGATCAAAGTTAGGACACATGGATTTGGCATGGAGAATCTATATCGAGGAAAAGAAGCCAGACCAATTACGTATGTTTGAGGCTGCACACGATTATTTTAACGACAAATCGCCAATATTTGAGCAATCATTAGAGGATTCAAAAAACCATTATACCCAAATTGTAATATTTTTACTAAGATATCTGCATTGATTAAGCTTATTAATTTGAAAGCAAAGTTTGGATGGAGCGATAAGAGTTTAATAGAGTTGTTAGAACTATTGAGCGTTCTACTGTCTTGTCCTAATGAAATTCTGATATCTACCTATTATGCCAAGAAGATTTTAAGTATAGTAGGAACGAATTATCAAAATATTCATGCATGCATCAATGACTGTTGTTTGTATCAAATAGAACTAGCTAATGCCGAATTCTGTCCTACATGTGGAACATCAAGATGGAAAGTTTGGAAGAATGTGCAAGTAGTAGTTCCGAATTGTGGCTGATCGTTTTGCATGATTACGAATGTCCGTCAACATGTCTTCTTTCCCTTTAATACCGGGTATGCATTTTTAAATTTTAAACTATGTACCGTGTAATCTATGATGATGGTACTGTTTAATGTAGTCATAATTTCTCGTTATCTCATTTTAGGCACCATCGGATTTTAGTGGTCCTCATTCCTGAGGATGTGACTGTTTATATTATGAACTCACTCGGTTAGAAGGCGCTCGATGAGAGTTTAGCTCATATCGTGAATACATAAGTTTTTTTGTTTTTGGTAGTTTTTTTTTGTTTCAATTAGCTTATTATCCTAATGTTTTCACTTTTGTTCTATAGTTCTTATCAAATGTGGCAATCAAAGAATGAGTTCAGAGCCACAAAATTAATATGGAAATCAGTGAAGGTACGTAAATAAATCATAGCTAGATTTCTTTGATTCTTGTCATCTCTAATTATTATTAATGATAAAATTTTGGTCACTAGTGCCCTCATCAATTGAGATCTATAGTGTGCGGATATATGTGCAACTTTTTATGCAAAATATGATATCCAACACGCGCACCCCCAGAAATAAACTGGTAAGTTTTTATTTTACTTCATTAACAATTTTAGTTTATAAATTCTGCAAAACTTTTTATTTACTAATTTCGAAATATTGTTTTATGCTTTAATTTAACTCCACGAAACCATACAGCCAAGAAGATATGGATGGAGTACTAATCGAATGGGCAGACTTCACAAGTAGATTTTTATTACTGAACAACGATTAGTTATAGTGTCGCATTTTGAATATTGTTTATATATAGCATTATACTCAAGTTATAGCATTTTGAATATTTTATATTGTGTATTGTTTACTAAAGTACTCTCTCTATATATATATATATCTATTCTCCAAATCTTTATGGCGAGACAAAATCTCTTATATTGTGGATTTTGATTAATAGTCTCTATATATATCATATCTGGAATTTACATGATGAACATAAATTTTTTGGTAATCTTAAAGTTACGTCGTTATGCTAACGAAATTTCTGTTAATTTAACTAAAGTTTGAAGTTATATTATGTTTGTAAAGATGAGTTTAGAGGTGAATACTAGGTAAAAAACGTTCGGCTAAAGTATTTGTAAAGATGAATTTTGGTGGTTTGACATTTTCAAGGCATTGTTTCTTATTTGCCTTGAAATAGACAAATCATCACTTTATATTTTTTTATCCAAGATTTGATACTTTTAATGTCGGTCACAAATGGTGACCTATTATAATAAAGTCAAGTTTAAATGAAAATGGTGACCCACATGCGTACATGTGGTGACCCATAAAAATCTATTTTTTAAAAATTAAAAAAGTTATTTTTAATGTCGGGCGCAAGAACTGACACCAAAGGCTTTTAGTGTCGGTAGAGACCGATACTAAAAAGAATTGATGACGTTTTTTGAGCAACACCAAAGGCTTTTAGTGTCGGTCATGACCGTCACCAAATATCATTGGTGTCGCTCCAAACCAACACCAATGAGCGACAATAGAGACTTTTGATGTCTGTCCAGACTGACACTAAAAACCTTTGGTGTCGGTCATCTTGCGTGACACCAAATACTTTTGGTGTCGGTTTCTGCCTGTCACTAAATGTCTTTATTGACACCAGTATTGATGACTGTCGTTTGACCGACACTAAAACTTCGGTTTCTACTCGTGCAAGTAACGTCAATCCAAATGGAAATAAGCAATTTCTTTCTCTGGGCAAACCTTGTCATGCCAATCCTTCTCAGTTATAGAGTTAAAAGGTATCTCACAGGAGAAATAGAGTGCCAGTCTAAAACTACACCACAGACTCTTGTTAAAAGTGTTGAAGGAAGTGAAGGCGAAGCCATGGAGAAATAACTAAAATTCCAAATCCTACTTATGAGAAGTGGATAACAACAGATCAACTGTTGTTAGGTTGATTGTACAATTCCATGTAGATAAAAATTACGATGCAAGTGATGGTGTTGATCTATAAATCAATGTATCTCTGGGAAGTTGTTCTCTCCTTGTTTCTTATGTAATCAAGAGTTGAGGGAGATTATCTCAAACACATCTTCCAGCGAACTAGAAAAGGTTTGTCTAAAGTGTTAGAATATTTAGGTTTGATGACTTTAAATGTAGATAATCTCACCTTAGTTGGAAGCCTAGTGCCTCTACGAACAAAAATCTTCCAAACCCTCTTTTGGTTAGATGAAGAGTACAACCTTGTTATTGTTATACTTCAGGCAAAGCCTGGTTTAACCTAGGACAAACAACACTCTGAACGCCTCTCGTTTGAATGACGTCTAGAATATCAATTATCTCAAAAGACCAGTGGTGCTATAGTGGCTCAGCTTACATTAAAGAGCAAAGATTAAATGACTCACCTTAAAAGGATGTTACTCATTTAATTGTTTCCTGGTTTTCTTCCTTGAATAAAAACCTACACAGAAATCTGTTGCTTCTCTAATGGTTGAACAACATGTCCTTCTTCACATTGAGACTCCATCTCCTACAACCGAACACTTATTACCTGAAAGTGTTCCTCATTTGTCCCATGTCTCTCTACCTTCTCATACTCCCATAGTCTTGTAAGATTCCATCTCATAGCCTTGTTTAGATGTTGTGCCTACACCAATAGTTCAAAACAACCATCCCATGATTACTCAAGGAAAACAGGACATCTATAAGCCTAAAGCATCGGTTGCCACACTATTTTAAGACTACACTGTTACTGAACCTACCTCTGTTAAGGTTACTCAAACAATTCCTTAGTGGAAAGAAGCTATGAATTCTGAAATTCAGGCCTTAAATCCCAATTACGTGAAACTTGTTCCATGCACAAATGTTTCAAATATGGTTCATGTTTATCAAATAAAAAGAAAATTTGATGGCACTATAGATCTTTTTAAAGCTTGGTTGGTTGCCAAAGGCTTTCACAAAACAACCGGGTTGATTATTTTGAAACGTTCAGCCATGTGGTGCGTGCTTCAACAATTTGTGTAATTATACATCTAGTTATCTTGAATAAGTGGGAAATTTGGCTACTTTGACATGAAAAATGCTTTCCTAAATGGAAACCTTCGTAAAGATTTTTATATGCAACAAGCTCCTGGTCTTACTGATCTTATGCTTCCTACACATGTCTGCATGATTAAAAAGGTGATCTATAGGCTCAAACAGGATCCCCATAAATGGAATAATGAACTTAAACTTTTTCTCACAAGCTGGGGATATCAACATTCCATATCTGATGCCTCACTTTTTTTTTTCTTCAACGTGAATTCATATCTATGTTCATCTTTTGGCTTATATTGATGATGTTATCATTGGCAACAATGCACCCTTCGTGGCCACTATGATTCATGATTTAAACAAGAAATTCAGTCTTAAAGACTTGGGACAACTTCAGTATTTTCTAGGAATACAAGTTAATCTACTGCCCTCTGGTTTTCATCTTCATCCCGCACGGTACATCACTAACCTTCTTGTTCGATTTAATTTTGGTCATTTCAAACCTACTATAACCCCTTCAGTTAGCAGCCAACATTGTCCATTAATGATGGTACTCTTTTTGCAGATCCTCTGCCTATAAAAGTTCTATTGGAGCACTTCAATATCCTGAAACACTCGTCCGGACATTGCCTTCATTTTCAATAAACTTGGTCAGTTTTTAAAGGCTTCAACTGATAAACACTGGGCAGCAGTGAAGAGGATCTTTCGCTACCTTCAGCTTGTAACAACTCTTGGTCTTCTAATCCGGCCGTCTGATGCACTTGATAAAAAGGCCTTGTCGAATGTTGATTAGGCCTCAAATGTTGATGATCGACGATCTGTAGCAGCTTATTGTGTCTACTTCGGAGACACTCTCGTATCTTGGTCCTGTAAAAGTAGAATGTTATTTCTCAGCACAGAGTCATACTACTAACCTCTCAATCATGCTGCTATTACCGTATCTTGGTTACATTATTTTCTTATGGAAATTGGCAAACCCGCTACATCTATTCCTGTTATCTAGTGTGATAATATGGGAACAAGAGCACTTGCTTCGAGTCCGGTTTTCCATTCGCGTACTAAGCCCATCGAGCTTAATGTTCACTTCGTTTGTAATCTAGTGCTTCGTGGCCTTTTGAATGTTCGATATGTACTGTTCGTTGAAAAACAGGTTGACTACTTAACCAAATCCCTCACTTATTCTTAGTTCTTATACCTTTGTGACAAACTCGGTCTACATGAAGTTAGCCCGAGTTTGAAGATGAGTGTGAAATGCACCGTTCCAAAGAAATTCAAACGAAACAGTGCCGTTTTGCAAAATAAAAAGCTGGATAAAACGTAGGAAAAGTTTCATTGCAAGGTGGCCAATCCATAATGTTCTATTTGTATTCTGTCGACATGTTTTCTTACCGTTATGAAAAAGAATATTTGTTTTATTGTTTATTCCTTCTTATTCCGTGTATAAATAACCATGTTTTTTGTATAATTTGTTAAGAGAAAAAAACAAAAAGAAAAAGAGAAATAAAAATATTACCGTGTTCTTATTCTCTCCAAATCTTAATCATGACACCCAAGAACTGCAGCAAAAGAAGCAATAGAAAACTTAAAGCCTTCCTCCACCAAAGATTTCATTTTACTGTCCATTTTAGATTGAATAAAATTAAGTTCTCGTTCTAATAATCAATGTTTATTATTATACAATCACTCTGTTTAAATAGAGGAACCTCATTCTACAAATAAAGTAAATTTAGAATAAGGAAAATAATACATATGGAATAATTCATTTAAGGAAAAAAAAAATAACACCTAATAAAATCAGGTATTTCAACACTCCCTCTCAAACTAGTGAGAAGATGCTGTCATAGCCAGCTTGTCAATGAGTCTGTTAAATTGTAATTTTAGAAGTTCTTTTGTCAAGATATTGGTAATTTGATTTATTGTAAGTAAGTAGGAAATGCAAATTAATAGTGTGTTAATATTTTCCTTTATAAAATGTTTGTTAATATTAATATGCTTTGTTCTTTCGTGAAGAACAAGATTATGAGCGATGAAGATAACAACTTTATTTTCACAATAAACTTGAATCAACTTTGATTTTATGATTTTTAGATCCTCTAGGAGTTTCTTTATCCAAATTCCTTCACAAATGCCAAAAGCTAATATTTTAAATTATTTCTTTGCATTACACTTTGTTTTTTACTTTTCCTGGTAACAAGATTCCTCCAACAAAGGAACAATAACTGATGTAGATCTTATATCTGTATAACTTCCTGTCCAGTCAAAATTGGTGTAGGTTTCAATATCAAAATTCTCATGTTTTTTAAACAACATGCCTTTCCTTGAAATTTTATTCAAATGTCTTAGAACTCTATTAGCAGCCTCAAAATGTTTCGGTCCAGGGACATGCTTAAATTGACTAACCATACTTGCTGCAGATGCAATTTCAGGTCTCATGTGTGACAAATAGATCAATCTTTCAACAAGTCTTTGATATCATTCTTTATCTTTCACCTCGCCTTCGACTGCTAATTGTAATTTCATATTTTATTTAGCTGGGGTTTCTGTCGTTCTACTTCTCATCATCCCTGTCTCTTTGAGTAAATCAAGAATGCATTTTCGTACATTGATAAGGATACCATATTTGACATGGCAAATTCAATTACTATAAAATATTTTAACGTTCCTAAGTCTTTAGTTTGAAATTTGGTGGTAAGTTTGCTCTTCAATTTATTTATCTCCACCTCATCAGTACTTGTAAGAATAATGTCATCCACATAAAACTATTAGAACACAATTTTTTTATTTACCATTATAATTGATGAAGAGAGTATTGTCTGTATGACTTTTAGAGAACCCATAACTCTTGACCACTTTCTCGAATTATTCAAACCATGCTTTAGGAGACTATTAAGACCATATAAAGCCTTTCTTAGTTTGTAGACTTTGTTAGTTTTGATTTCCATTTCAAATCCAGGTGGTAAATCATAAATATTTCTTCTTCAAGATCTTCACTGAGGATACATTTTTCACATCTAGTTGATAAAATGGTCATTCATAGTTGACTACGATAGAAAGAATAATTCGAATCGAGTTAATCTTAGCAATAGGGGCAAATGTTTCTTCGTTAGCAATGTGGTAAGCCTAAGTGAAGCCTTTAACAACAAGTATGGTTTTATACTTAATGATACTTTTTAAATCAGTGTACAGTCGAATATTCGTAAAGGAACTTTTAAAAGATCCGAGAGGAGTTTCAAATGACAAATTTTTTTAAGGCATTCTATTAAAAAGGTAAGTAGTTGTAAGGACTGCATCACCCGATAAATAAGTAGAATCATGCATATAAATCATGATTGTTCGTGTAACCTCCATTAAATGTCTATTTTTTCTTTCACCAACTCCATTCTGTTGTTGGGTATCTCTATATGTAGACTGGTGGGTATCCCTTTGTTTATAAGAAAATTGTTCAAAATTTTATTGAAATATTCAGTCTCATTGTCTATATGTAAAATACTTATTTTAGTTTGAAATTGATTTTCAAACATATTAAAGAAAGTGATGAAAATATTTTAAACATCTGATTTCTTGTTTAACAAATAAACCCAAGTTAAACAGGTATGATCATCAATGAATGTGTCTAACTATTTTTTTTTTAACTATTATCGAAGCTTTTGATGGACCATAAACATCACTATGAATTAGATAAAAAAGTTTGAAGGTTTATATGGTTTTGATAAGTATGTATTTCAATGAATTTTTGCAAAAATACATGCTTCACAATGAAATTTAGAACAATCAGTCTTGTTTGAATAAATATGGAAACAAATATTTTAAGTAATGAAAGTTTGGATGACCTAATGCGAAAGTAAAATAGCTACTTAGACCCTTATCAATGGTTTGTGAAGGTTGATCTAATCCGAGTTAGAAGAATCATTGTAATTCGCGTTAGGCACACGGATCAACGAGCATCATAACTCGCTTTTAGTTAACTCAGATTTGAACGGTCAAAATCTCTAAATTCAAGCAACTGTTCATCTTCTCCAAAGTCTTGTTAATATAAATTCTCTCTCTTATGCCTTTCTTTTTTTTATTTTATTTTTATCTTCGTCTATGTTAAATTAAAACGGGATGGCAGATCAATTTTGGACAAGCTTATAGGCGGAGAAAAAGATTTTTGAGGGAGAAGATAGGTTTCGCTTAATACCAATTTGCAAGTCAATAAACGAAAAATCATTTCGTCCAACTTCTGTTACAGTTTCGTTCGCCCAGCGAAGATGGGTTTGTGTGAATTGGGTCGATTTTTAACAAATTGACACTTCAAAATGGAAAGATCACCAACTTTGGAGTTGATTTAGCTGTCGTTTAGGTATAGGAAAAGCTTTGACAAATTCACAAAGAGAGTAGGTTGTGTTTTTAAAAACATGCAGACGAATATAGGAAGAAAAAATATATTTTATTGGGCATGAAATCAACTATTTATACATCTAATATATAACAGAATTGGCAGAAAAAATATGCTAGAAACATAAAATATATTGCAGAAAAAGTATCCTAAAAAATAGGACTTGGCTTAAACTAATTTAGACTTGACTTATTAAGCTGAAATGTTTCAGCATTTTAAGGCATAATTCAACACTCTACTTTGAGGCTTCATATTCCTAGTTTTTGTCTGAGAGCTTTAAATCTTATTTTAGGAAGTGGTTTTGTTAGAAAATAAGCAAATTGGTTTTTTGTGTTGTAATCGATCAGTTGTACTTTTCCTTGTTGCTACACTTCTCTATGAAAATAAAACTTTATCTTGAAGTGTATTGTTTTTCCATGAAACACATGATCATTAGCGATTGAAATTGCTGCTTGATTATCAACAAAAATTTGTGTACTCTTCTTCTACTTCATGTTCAAATCAGTCATTAGTTTTCTAAGCCAAATGGCCTGATTTGCAGCCATTAAAGCTGCCATGTATTTTGCTTTTGCTGTTGACTGAGCTATGACTTCTTGTTTTTTTGAACAACAAGAAAAGATTCTAGAACCAAAGCTGAAACAATAACCATAAGTGCTTCACATATCATCATTGCTTCCTACCCAATCACTATCAGAAAGCATGAAGACTTAAATTCTTGACCTGTCTGAAAATCACACCATAGTCTACTATGTCTTTAACATATCTGAGGATTTTTTTTTGCTGCTTGGAAGTGAATATCACTTGCACAATGCATATATCTTGACAGTAAACTCACAACATGCATAATGTCTGGCCTTGTTGTAGTCAGATACATTAGACAATCTTAAGCTTCTGTACAACCTTTCATCGACTTTTTCAGCTCCATCTTCTTTGTTAAACTTCTCCTTTTGATTCATTAAAGTTGTAGTAGACTTGCACTCTTCAATCTAGAGTTTTTTGCGAATTTTCTTTGCATATTTTGTTAGATTTATAAATATATCAGTAGCATTCTATTACACCTGCATACTGAGAAAGAATGACATTCTTCCAAGTTCAGTCATTACAAAGACATTTTTCATTTTTCCTTTAAATTCATCAATCAACTCCTTAGTGCTTCTTGTGACAAGTAAATTGTCAACATACAAGGACAGAACACGTATTTCATTATCAACTTTCTTGATATATAGAGTAAATTCACTTAGACTTTTTTCAAAGCGTAAGCTTATCAAGTGTGCATTTATTCTGTTATACCAAGATCTTGGAGCTTGCTTTAAGCTGTCCAAAGATTTTTTCGTTGATAGACCTTCTCCTCTTATTCTTGAACTATAAATCCTTCGAACTGCTCTACATAAATCTCCTTCTCCAAGTATCCATACAAAAATCCTGACACGACATCCATTAGGTATATAGTCCAGCCTTTTGTGCAACAAAAGCCAATAATAGCCTTATGGTGTCCAATCTAGCTACCAGAGCAAAAGTTTCAGAGTAATCCACTCCAAACATTTGAGCATATCCCTTCACAACAAGTCTTGCCTTGTGCTTGTTTATAGAACTATCGGAATTGAGTTTGATTGTATAGACCCACTTAACTCTTATGGCCTTTTTATCCTTAGGTCTGTCCACCAACTCCCAAGTTTGGTTCTTTTTTCAATCATTTTGAGCTCCTTCATTTCAACTATCCTTTTTTCATCTTTTGCAGCTTCTTTATAATCTCCTTGTTCCATAACAGCAACATTACACCTTTGATAAATTTCAGAGAGCGGTTTGGTTCCTCTAATTGGCTGATTATCACCATCTTTGTCATCACTGAGATTTTGAATATCTAGTTGCTTTTCATTTTCTTTGCTCCACTTTTCTAATTCAAAGAATTTTACATCTTTGCTTACAATTACTTTGTTATGTGGTGGCAAAAAAATTATGTAAGTTTTTGTTGTTGAGCTGTAACCTATAAAAATTCATGCTTTTGATTTTTTGTCCAATTTGTCTCTCTTAACCTAAGGAACATATGAGAAACAAAGACAAGCCAAAAATTTTCAGATTTAGTAATTTTGGTTTGAAGTCATACCAAGCTTGAAATGGAGTTTTTCTTGGAAGAGCTTTTGATGGGAGTCTATTAAAAAAAATATTGATATATTTGACGATTCTGCGCACAACTCTTTTGGCAAATCTTTTTCATGAAGTAAGCATTTTGTGTGCTCAATTATTGCATCTTCACAACGATAACGAAGGCTTGAAGTTTCGTCGTTGTAGCTTTACGTTTCTTAATTTTAAAACACGCTACGGCGACTGAGCCTTAAACTTCCGTCGCTGTAGGCTTCATAAAGGGTGATACAACTTGATTCCGTCGCTATAGGTCCCACACAACGTTCCATTTCCCCCCAAAAGTGAAAAATCGGAGGGAAACAAAAGGCTACGGCGACGAAGGCTTCAAGTTCCCCCGTCGTAGCTTTTCCTTTCTTAATTTTAAAACAGGCTACAGCGACGGAGCCTTAAACTTCCGTCGCCGTAGCCTTTCTAAAGGGCGACGCAAGTTTCTTTCGACGCTATAGGTCCAACACAACGTTTCATTTTCCCCCCAAAAGTGAAAAATGGGAGGGAAACCGAAGGCTACGACGACGAAGGCTTCAAGTTCCGTCGTCGTAGCTTTATATTTCTTAATTTTTAAAATAGGCTACGGCGACAGAAGTTTAAGGCTCCATCGTCGTAGCCTTCCAAAACGGCGATGCAACGATTTTGCATCGCTATAGGTCCCACACAACGTGGGGGAATGGAGGTGGCAGCGACGGATGTCTCAGCCTCCGTCGCTGAAGCCTTAGATTTTTATTTTTAAAGAGGCTAAGGCGACGGGACTTTATTTCGTCTCCTTAGCCTGTAATACAGAACTCAGAATCGACCTCTTCTTTCATTTTCTCACTTTCCCTCTCACTTAAACCCTCACAACTCTCTAAAAAACCCACCTCTCACCGTCGACGTTGCCACCGCTCGTCTTCCTCCGCTGCCCCTTCGTCTATCTCCATCACTTCAGATCTATTCTAGGTAATTATTTTCTTTTGTGAATGTAAAAATCTGGAATTGTTGATATCAAAATGCATACTTAAATCTTTTTTTCATGTTTATCATTTATCATAACACTTCACAAGCACTCATTGATACTCAAGTTTTTTGTTTTTACTTCTTATAATTCCAGTTTGAACAATATAAAGATTTCTCTATGTTAAATATTTTGGACTAAAATAGTCTTAATAGTGATTATAGATGATTTTATTTAGTGGAACTTGAATCAATCATATATACATATTCTACAAATTTAGTTTTAGTTGTGATTAATTAGAAATTATAGTTGGTTCAATACTTTACATTTCTATGTTATTCCATTTTCATTTCATTATTTGAAGTTTCATTGAGTTGTTGGTTTTTTATTTTTGTCATCACTACTAGAAAACACCTTTTCCCGACGAGAGAATCGCCGACGGCTAATTTTCTGTCGGTAAAAGTAGCAATTTACGACGGCAAATGTCACCGTCGATAAAGACTCAAGCATTGCCGACGACAAAAAAAATCGTCGGAAAAGGATACGAATTGGCAACGGCTAAGTAAAATCGTCGGGAAAAATATAAGAATTCCTGTCGGTTTGGTTAAGCGCCGGGAAAAGTCCATGAATTCGCGAAGACATTTTAGTCGTCGACAAATGTGATTAAAAAATAACTATGGTAAAAACTCATTTTCATTTACTCTCCCCCAATCTTTACCCAACCCTAGATTTCCTTCCACTCTCTCTACGAGCCATCATCTCCACCGACCACCTGCTCCGCTGACCGATCTTCGCCGGCAAATCCATCTTCGTCGATCTAGTTCTTCACACTAGGTATTTTAATTTCTTTTCATTTTTATAAATATAAAATTCTATAAATGTAGATCTAAGTGTAGATCTAAAATTATTAGTTTAAACAATTAACTTCACTACATATTTGAACAATTGTGAAAGTGAAGGAATGGAAGCCGCACAGGACTGAACAATTTTGAGTTTATAGGTTATTTTTGAAAACTGTTGAAGATCTTGAACTTTGCATTTGGTGAAGTTAATGTTTGCATCCCTAATTCATTTTATGAAGAAAAACGAAAATTGCGAGATTTAGGGTTAACATACGACTCAATTCACGCTTGCAAGTATGATTGTATACTTTATAGGGATGAATATAAAAATGTCGATCGATGTCCGACTTGTGGCGAGTCTCGATATAAGTTAATAAGTGAAAAAGGAACAAAAATTTCGTAGAAAGTGTTGCGTCATTTTCCTTTAATTCCAAGACTTAAGGGAATGTTTTCGTCCAAACAATATGCTTTAGATATGCACTTGCATAAAGAAAAGAGGATTGAAGAGCCTGGTGTGTTACGACATCCAGCAAATGCCGAAGGTTGGAAACATTTGGACCGAGAATTCCCACTATTTGCTTCTGGTTCAAGAAATGTGCGGCTAGGATTATCTAGTCATGGATTCAACCCATTTGGGAATTTGAGTACCTCTTACAGTGTTTGGCCTGTGACGATTGTTTCATACAATCTTCCACCGTAGAAATACATAAAAGAAACGAATTTTATCATATCTTTGCTAATTCCTGGTCCAAAATCTCCTGGAAAAGAGATGGATGTTTACTTACAACCGTTGATTGATGAATTGAAGGAATTATGGAATAATGGGGTTCGAACATACGATTCCTCTAAAGATTAACATTTTAAACTACATGCTGCTGTACTATGGACTATAAATGATTTTCCAACGTATGGCGATTTATCTGGTTGGAGTACAAAAGGTTATCAAGCATGCTCTATTTGTAAGGAACAAACTTCAAGTGTTAAAATTAGAGGCAAAATTGCTTATACCGAACATCCACGATACCTCCCAATGGATCATTGTTGGCACAAAAGTAAACTTTTTAATGGAAAGCCCGAACATTTTGAACCTCCTCAATCATAGGATGGAGAAGAGATCTTAGATCAATTAAGTAGTATTAATTTTCCGGTACTTAGTAAACATCCTTCTAAACAGGTTAAGAAGAGGAAACAATTTGAAAACAATGGGAGGAAGAAAAGTATTTTCTTTGACCTTCCATATTGGTTGAAACTATTACTACGACATAAGTTGGACGTCATGCACATTGAAAAAAACGTGTGCGAGAACTTGCTTGGAACCGTATTGAATATTGAAGGAAAGACGAAAGACACATTTAAAGCTCGTTTGGACTTGCAAGATCTTAAATTAGAAAAGATTTATACTTAAAGAAGCAAGGGGACAAATTTGTCAAACTGCATGCCACTTATACTTTGACAATGAAGAAATGGTGGAATTTTTAAACTTCATCAAATCAGTTAAATTTCCTGATAGTTTTGGATCAAACATTTCACGTTGTGTTAGTGTGAACAAAGGGAGATTTTTTTGTTTGAAAACACATGACTGTCATATCCTGCTGCAACGACTTATCCCTATTGGTATTCGTAAATTCTTGCCGAAGGAGATAACTACCACTATTGTTGAGTTATGTGCTTTCTTCACTGATTTATGTTCGAAGACACTTCGTGTAAGTGAGTTAGATCGGCTACAAGAAGAAATAATTATAATTCTTTGCAAATTGGAGAAAATCTTTTCACCAGCATTTTTTGACGTAATGGAGCACTTAATTGTACACTTGTCGTACGAATGCAAGGTTGTCGGGCCAGTTAAGTATAGTTTGATGTACCCTTTTGAGAGAAGTTTAGGTACTTTAAAGGCTCATGTGAGGAATAAAGCTAGACCGGAAGGTTGTATAGCAGAAGAGTATGTGATGAACGAGTTTCTAAACTTCTGTTCATCTTTTTTCAGTGGGATGGAGACTAGGATAAACAAGCAAGAGAGAAATGATGATCATAATCCAAATATTGAAATATTTGGTGAGTATGAGGTATACAGACAGAATGTTAGACCGTTGGGCAAGACATCAAATATTATCTTAAATCCAACGGATATACAGAGGCTACATTGATATATTCTAAATAACTGCGACGAAATAAGTACTTTTCTTACGTAAGTATCTTGAGGTAATTTGAATTATTTTCTTTCGGTAGTTATGCGACATTAACAATCATTAATATTTATTTATTTCATTTTTTGTGTAAACATTTGGAGTTGATTCGACCAAGTATAAGGACATTAGATGATTTATATAAAAAACACAAACAAGAGTTTCCTGGCTGGTTTAAAAAAGAAGTACTAGAAATACGCAAGAGTGGAAACAAGTCTGATGATCTTTACGTAATGGCTATGGGACCTTGTTCATTATTTCGGTCGTATACAACGTGTATAGTAAATGGAGTCCGTTATACTACAATTAAATGCACCATTACGTGGTACTTCTGACGGTTCAAACAATTATTACGGTGTACTTACAGAAGTATTATAAGTATCATTTAGTTGTGCACGAAAAGTAATGATATTTAGATGCGACTGGTATAACACGGACAATAAAAAAGGAAGTTATCACACTAATTTGGGTTTAAGACCCATAAACACTTCACAATATTGGTTTAAAAATGAGTCATTCATCCTTGCCAGCCAAGCAAAACAAGTCTTCTATATCAATGATCTAAAACATGGAAAAGATTGGAAAGTTGTTCAACAAGTTTATAATAAAATTTTATGGGATATCCCAGAAGTTGAAAATAGGGAAGTGGTGGACGGACTGATTAATCAAGCTGAATGCATACAACATGAAGGCAGAAATCGAGTGGACGAGTCTATAGAAGATAACCAGTTGTGTAGGCTAGATATTGTTGATCTGACGACATTCGATGAAGCTATTAATGATGATCAATTAGAAGATGCAAATCAATTCATTAGTGACGACGACGAGAATGTTGAACTTATTGATTCATAAGTATTAGCTTTTTATTTCTTTTCCATTATTAGTGTTGTACTTATTATGTTGGTTTGGCTACATACGAAAACATATAATGTTAACTCTTATAGGTTATCATTATGCCTGCTGGTTTGAGAAGTAGAGCGGACTCAATGTTCTATGACACTGAAAATGAGGACTTCGTCCCGGCTACTATTGATTCTGGTCATGAAGTTGGAGGTAATACAGTTTATGAACCATGTTACTTTATGTTCTATATTTCCAGTCATTTACTACCATTTGTGAAACAGCTAGTAGTATCGGTCGCTCTCGTGGACATTCCAGGAGAGAACTATTGAATAAGAGAGTTGGAAAGGAAGGAAGAATAAAAGTCGAATTTTGTGAATTAAATAAAAAAGCAATAGGGAAAGAAGCCAACATTCTCAGCAATCAGATAGGCGTACTGGTACGAGAGTCGCTTCCTGATCGTGCACAGGATAGGTCTGAGATTATTGAGGCCGATATTGAACTCGTCAAGAAAAAACTACTGGTAAAGTAACATTCTTATTTAGTTTTTAGTTTTATATAATATATTTTTAACTTCATTTCAATGGCTAACTGCATTTCAATGAATATTGAAACTCCAATAGACACATTTCGAATTGGATTTGGATAATCTCACCGTCAGTTCTAGTATCAAGAGTACGATGCAGAACATCTTGAAGGATCATAGGTACAAAATGTACAAACACTACAAGTATCTTTATGTCTAAATTTTTAATTTCAGTTTAGTATACATTTCAGTTTATGTTAACTACTTTAGTTTTTTCTTTTAGGAATACGCCTTCGGATGAGAGGCGCACTAAACTTTATCATAGGGTTACTGATATTAGAGACTGGGAGTACCTCTGCAATCGATGAGAGTCGGAGGAATGACAGGCTAAGACTGACAGAGGCTAGAAAGCACGGGCAGAATTGCCTTACAACCATCACGCCGGCCCAGTTTCATTCGTGAATATCGTCAAAGATGTATGTCTTTATTTACTTCATTTCAATTAATGTATTTCCTATACGATAATTATGAAAATAATTTATTATGTTTATGAATGTAGAAAATGACAGAGGGGGAAGATGAAATGGGTCCAATCGAAGTCTTCAAGGCTGTGCGCTATAAAGTGCACAATAATGAAATTGAAGGTCGTTGGATTAGTGAACAAGCAAAGGAGTCTATGTAAGTTCATTATTTACTTAACATAAATGAATTAGAATGCTTTAATTTATATATAGTTTTATGATTCAGGAGAAGATGATGGCCGAGAGAATGACAGCTGTATATGCTGAAAACGTACAGTTACGTGAAAAAATGGTACAAATGACTCAAGTACAAGCTAGGATGACTGAAGAACAAGTTAGGATGAGAGAGGAACAACAAATGATGAATAAAACACAAGCAATTCTTGAGGTTCAACTAGCTGACCTCATGAAAAGGTTCGACGGTGGTGGCTGTCATCCAAGTGAAAAGGTAAACTTCTTGCTTAATGTTGTTTAAGAAATTGTTTAAACGTTGTTCTAGTTATCTTGTAGTAAAGATAGCCACTATTTTCCAATATATCTTCTTTCTTGCAGGTTTAAATTTTTTGGGTCAATTCAAAATATACTTTATGCTGTCGAAATTTCTAGAAATAATTTAGTTTCTAGAAATAATTTAGTTTCTGTTCTATTCTCGATATTCACGTTTTTCTAACATTCATATTATTCTAGCTTATTGTAGGTCAAACTAGATCGAACCTGTATGCATGCCATCGTCATCTCGATCGTGTTATCTCTAGGGACTAGTTGAGGGTTTTTTAAATTTCAAAAAATGTCATCTCTAGGACTAGTTTAAATTTTATTTACATTTCATTTCTAGGATGTTTGTTTAACATTACTTTATGTACACTTTAATTGTATTGACTGCTTATATGGATAGAAATGTTAAGTGTGAATTATGTTTGTCTTTCGATTTTGAAGTTACATTTTCTTTTAAAAATTGGAATCACAAACAAATTAATTGATTTTTTTAAAAAAAGTAATAATAATTACCTAAGGTGACGAAACTGTTCTGTCGCCTAAGACATCTAAAGTTACGGAGTACGTCTCCGTCGCCGTAGACGAGTATCTAAGGCGACTAAAGAGTTCTGTCGCCCTAGGAGTCGTCGACGACGGCATAGTTCTTATCTAAGGCGACGAATTAGTTTCGTCGCCGAAGGTGTCGACGGCGACGGAAGAAATCTCGGCCGTCGTACTTGGTTAAGGCTACGGACCACATGTCCGTCGCCGATGGGGACAAAAATGATGACGAAACACTTTTTGTGTCGTTATAGATTAAGGCGACGAGGTTCAGGCTACGGAGCTGGCGAAGGAGTTTTTGCGTTGCCATAGGCTAAGGCGACAGAAATTCATGACTAAGGCGGCAGAATGTTCCGTCGCCGTAGGTGTTCATTCTTGTAGTGAATTATGCTTTTATTTTATGTGTAAATGATGTTGTAGTATTGTGTAAAGGTTATCTTCTGTTTAATAGGAATAGAATCAATGTCTAGCCACGTCATTATTGTTACACGCATTTTTGCTGAGTATTTGAAAGTGATATTTTGAGTAAGGTTTTGAATAGATTAGTGATGACAAGGTAGAATTTGATCTCTTTATAAAGTTAGTATGTTAACTAACTAGGTCAATTGACCATCCACTTACCTTTTACGCTTTACTTCGCTGTCGGGATCGAATGTGGTAAAATGAAAAGTTCTTACTATTGTTATTAGATTCACTACTCAAATTGACCAGTATATTTTTGGAGGGTCCCCCATAGCCAATCCACTAATGAATATGAACCACATCCTACATGTCCACAACATTAAGAGAGAAAGTACATTCGGAAGAAGGCATTGATGTTCAATATAGACCTTAATCTCTACCATGCCCTCGTTTTAGCTAACTAATTTCAATACTTTTATGATTTAGGTACTTACTTTTACTTAGCATTCCTGTCATTTGTCAATACATGCTTAAATAGTAGGTATTAAGTTTAATGTTGTTTGACTAAAGGCAATACCTGCATCATTGAATATGTATTCCGCATTTACATTTTTATTCAATACCACAATCCACCTTATTATTGAATGTTACCTTTCCTGAACCAGAATATAAAATTACTACAAGAATAGTCTTTGAAGAGATAACTTTGAAATATATTACTTTATACAATTGACAGCGTACACTTGCGTTTTCATATGAATGTTGTTATATAATTTTTAATATGTTAGTTATGCTTATCGCATTGTTGTGGTAGGCCGCATTCGGATTTATTTCATTACAATGCTCAACCTAAACCTATCATGGATCCAGATCTATGAGCAATTTCGATGCTCTCATTCGATGAGAGCCATGGACCCGAGCTTCCGTCTCAATTTGCTAAGATCTGGCTAGATTTGGGTCTTGCTCGAAATCGAACCCTTGACCTGGACACTCTTACCTGCGAAGTAGTGCCTGTACGCCGGCCTCCTACGCCCAAGCTCAAATTTGGCTGTTCTTCACCGGTGTTGACGTGAACTTAACGTCGCAGGCCATCTCTGCAAGGATTCGCGACACAACCCGTGCGCGGCCCAACTCGACTCTTTCCTTCAATGGCCCTCACAAGCGACCCGAACTGCTATCCGACCCCTTTGTTTTGCCCATCACACCCTCTTTATGAGTTTTCTGGAGTCGTTTAAAGTTTGGGCTTCTTGTTGTGGGCCTGCAGCCTTGTAGGTTATTATTTTTCTAAGATTTTTGGGATTGTATTTAGTGTTAAAGATGAGCTAATTATTGGGTTACTTTCTAGTATGTAAATTGTTTTTTGGATTGCTGTTACATATTTATAATTGGGATAACTACGGAAATAGCTAAGTGTTGGAAACTTATTAAAAAACAGCTAAACTAATTTAGACTTTAAATTAATGTCTAAATTTAAAATTTCAAACTAATTAAAAAAATTTTGTTAAATAATAATAGACGATTGCACCCTGTAATTATTTTGATTTTTTATTTATTTGAATTAAAACCATATTCACTCTTAATAACCTACACAAATCTTAAAAAATATCTAATTTAAAATCAAACCATTAAAAGAAAATATCACCAGTAAACCACCCAAGTCGTTCGCATCTAGTTGAATTTGAATTCAAAATTTTAAGATCAAAATCTATAGAAAAAAAGGTGATACACTCTTTATGGAATTTTAAATTGGAAAGAAAAAAAGAGGAAAGACTTATTTTGGGCCGTGGTTCCTTGTTTAACAAATTTATGAGTTTTGGAAAGACTTTTAATTATGAAAGTTATAGGGTTGTTTTTAATATCCATTTTAAAATGAGTTCTTTGGATATTCTCATATTCTCTAATTTATGAATTTATTTAGGATATTTTAATGTCATTTCGTTTGAATTTCATGGGATATTTTTATTACCTTTCGAGTTTGAGTTTTGTTTTGGATATCTTAATATCCTTTTTAAAGTGGATTTTAAGGGTAATTTTAATAACTTTGCTTATTAAAATTTGGGAGTCAGAGGTTTAATTCCATGTTCTAATTTAAATGTTTCATTTTTAGGACCCATTCCCCAGTTCATTCAAGGGTTTCTTGGCATGCATTTTGTGTGGTTCTGTTGTCAAATGTAAGGAAGTTTACCTAGGGTTGTATGGACCTTAATGCTAAGCAGTTTGATATTTACCTCATGATTATTAAATGTATATGTTGATGTCTGATCAAACCGATTGATTTGTATGATGACTTGAGTAGGTAGATATTTAGTCATTTATGAGTTGTTTCTTCTTATTGATTGTTTGTTTAAATATTCTCATGAGTTGTTGCGGTTTGTTGATTATTGATTGATGTTATGAGATGTTTGTCGTCATGAATCCACGTTTCTTGTATTATTGAGTTATGCACATATTCATTTCTACCTTGAATAAATGTTTCTTGAATTATTGAACTATGCACGTGTAGATTATTGTTTTGAATTCATGTTTCTTTAATTGTTGTATTGTTCACATATTGGTTATTGTTTAGTACTACGAGATGACGAGCATGTCATTAGGATGTTATGCATGAACTAATGCATGAATCAAATGATACTAAACTTCATAGGGTGCTTCACCTCTTATGCATGAATCAAATAGAACTAAACTTCACAGATACATGCTAAAATATTAATTCCTTTTATTAAAATAATTAAAAAAAAATCATAATGGTGTTCTAAGGTACCCGAAAACAATAAAATAATATTAAAATATATACTAAACATGTCTCAGATCAAACTTCATGATTTAAACGATAAATCAAACAATAAACTTGAAAGTAAATTTAAAAACTCTAATGCAGCTTGCTCATGGTCACATCAGCTTCATCTCAGCCATGCCAGTTCACCAGTGAGTATCTTGAAGGATTCCACAATGGAAATGGTGAGTTTATGAAAACTCGGTAAGGGATCCCAGCCCGGGATCTAACAAGAACATATAGATAACCTGAGAAACACAAGATAACATAATAAAATAAATGTCTCAACTTAAACTTTAACACAAACACTATCTCATCTTGAAACTCAAAGCTTAACTTTAATCTCTAATTTTATATTTAATCACAGACTTAATCTTTAATCTCTAATCTTGGTAACCTATACTAGTGTGAGAGCACTTCGACAAGAGCAAACAATCTGGTTGCCGCCAGACTTCGAACACTTGCGCAAAAGGGTGGATCAAGACCCTCCGCAGTGGAATATCTCCCGACTCACACTTCTAGTAAGACACCTAAGAAAAGTCAAGCAAACTCTTAGTAGGTATGGCTAATAGGGTGGCCCTCTGATTCCTAACATTACCGCGAAGTAGGAATATCTTCCTCAACGCCCGACACTTGAACTAATCCCCTAACCGAGTCTAACGATTAGGGCACGTCTCACCTAACCGTAGCTCATTCTGTTTAAACTCGTTTCCCCACGGTTCCCTTTTGAACACTTAACTAGGAACAAAATACTCGTTAACAATCTCGGCCCCCTTTTAGGACAAACAAACACAACCTCTATCACATGAAACTCACAACTAGACATGTTGTGACTATCTCGGTAACCGAAACTAGTGGCATTTAATACGAAGATGTCGAACTATAACGTACGAGACATCCTAAATCTCAGGAATCAAGTCGTAGCATAACATAACAATCTCGAGACTAAAACATGCTGAAACTAACTCGCTGCAGAGCTGCACGCGAATGAAGAGACGACATGCGGTTGGGTCTTTATGTTTGATATATTAAAGTTTGAGTCATTATTGAATAAATGCCACCACATTTAATGATAAGGCTGGGATTCAAACCAACACTTTGTATATTAGTTATGTGCGTCTTCCACCATATCATACCATATTATTAGTTTAATTTTATTGAAACTTTTGTTTGTACTTAATTTGGGGATTCTTTATCTAAAAGGAATTAAATATAACGGTTATAGTTCTAATATTTTATGGTATCAATAAAAAAAAATCTCAAGATTTTTATCATTTATCTTTAGAAGATATTGAAATAATAAATGAAGATTTAATTCGAGAAATTTTAAATTTGACTAGTGTCTTTGAAAGACATGGAAGATAATTTAAATTTCAATAGTTTGAATCTGACCTAATAATATTTTTGGAAAATGTTTTATCTTTTCAAAATTCAATATTTTTGAAAAATATGAAGGTTTTAATTATGGTTAGTATTTGTGGGAAATATGATAACCATAAATTTAAAAGATAATCAAATTAAAGATTTTAAAATTAAATCAATTATCTTTGGAAGATTTTTGATGAGATAATTTTGGAAAATCTTTAAATTTGATGTTTATTTAAATATTAAAATATTTTTTGAAAATATTTGGGAAATATTTAAAATGTTCATTCTTGGCTTATCAAAGATTCCTAAACATCGAGAAGATGAAGATCAAGATCTGTCTTGGATAATTAAATGCAATAGGATTGCATTTTATATAATTTCTTAGAAATATGTCAAACGTTAAATCGGTCAATTACGGTTTTAAATTATATGTTACTTGTTTGCATGGCTTGATTCATGCATAAAGTATGTCATATAGATTTAAATTTCTATCATAGGTTCAAAAGATTCATGCATCCTAAATATATGTTAAATATATTAGATATATTTTAGGAATTGTATTCCATAAGGATTGTTCAGCATGTAGATCTCACAAATAAATATTGGATGTTTATTTTTCCAGATTATGTTGAATGTATGGATTATGTATGAAATATTTGAAAAAATAGTTTTTCAGCATATAACTCAAATATTCATTTTAAACCTGCTACAAAAATAAATAGAATATTTCAAAATTGTTTTAAAATGGTAGGGTCTAATAATCCATAAAAGTGATTAGGATTAATTAAAGAGCAATTTGATTCTCTAATGATTGGTTGGAAGGGAAACCTGCCTAAGAAAGGTTATACCGAAGGATATAGGTACTTAAGATGACGGTTTAAAGAACACTTCTACCTAGGAACGTGACCTGGGGTTGAAACGACCATGATTAATTGATCATTTTGTACAGTCTCAAATAATGGGATTAAGTTTCTTAGTTAAAAAATTTGGTAATTCACATTAAAATTAATCTAACTAACATAGGTAGAAGATTGGGACATGGATGAATGAGTTTAGCCTAGTTCATCAGAGTGGGAGGGAATCCTATTTCAAAATAGATAGTGAGAGAAGAATCAGTGTCAACTGATCCTGCGATCTCCATCAAAAAATGCATCGTGAGATCCTAGTAGCGCAACATGTTGATAGTTTTTAGCCGACCCCCTACGATATGTGTTCATTAAGATTAATACAAGGGCAAGTTTCCCGAAAGGGATAGGACTGTGATTTCAATCGATAATTGACCTATCCTACTACGACACTTATTGAGAGAGATTAACGTTTGCGAATTGATGAGTTACACTATTAAAGGATTTGTTAAAGATTTTAGCTAAGTCCTAGATCAAAAAATGGTAACTGAAACCATAGGAATAAGTGTTATCTTGGTATTCGTTTTTCAGTTGAGAAAGTCTCACGTTAGGGAAAAGCAACTGACCTATCCTACGACGACACTTGCTCTAAACCATTTTAGTTGTACCATTGCATTAATAAATATAAATATTAGAGTTTCATAGATTTTAACTTGAAAAGTTTTAAAATCATTTTTATGCCAAAACCATGAATGACGTTTTTTAAATGACAATAAAGCTGAATCGTTCTTTTTCTTAATTATCTCAAGCAACAAGCCTAAATCACTAATCTCAATATTTTCTATTGACATTTTAACCAAAGAAACTCTAAACTACATGTTAAAATAATATCAACACAATTCTTGTCGTTGGATGACGAAAAGCTTGTTCTGATAAAGGATGGTTTTCAAGAACCTGTAGCCTATGCAACGCAAAATGTTCGCAAGATGCATTTTTATTGACATGGTGTCAATGAATAGGCTAGGTCTATAAGTTGGCGTACATCTCGGACGTCTCAGCCAAGAAGCCGAAGAGCATCATCACGACTTATGACGAGATACAATCCCTACATTGGACGATTGAGTAGTCTTTGAGTCGAGGAAAGTATGGTGCCTTAGATAGAAATTCATAATGTGAAAGAAAAGGAAGGGACATCAATTAGGGAGAATGTTCCTTAGATGATGACAAGCTTTGATATTGCATAAATGAATAATGCTACTATTTTACATGAACTTAAAAGGGGAGACAAGTGTCGTCTTAAAGAACTTTTAGAAATGGTTTGGTCAATGATGAGCTTTGTTCAACTGCCGATATTGTTTGGGGATGTGCGTTGGAGACCATGTTAAAAATTTTGAACATGGTTCCATCAAAGTGTGTCTCGGAGACACCCTATGAGTTATGAAAAGGACATAAATGTAGTTTTACGCCACTTCAGGATTTGTTGAAGTCCGGCCTATGTGTTAACTACAAAACCAAATAAGTTAGAACCACATTCAAAACTATGCTTATTTGTAGGCTACCCCAAGAAAACGAGAGAGGGTTATTTTTATAGCCCAGATGAGAATAAAATGTTTGTGTCGACAAATACAAAATTCTTAGAAGACATTATGTTAGAGACCATAAACCTAGACCAGCAGTAATATTGAAAGAATTAAATTTTGATAATGCTACGATTCCTACAACCAGAGTGGTTACACGAGGGTCAACAAGGGTTGTTGACAGCTCACTAGCATTGGGTGCTGGAAACACATCAGCTAGGCTAGTTAATGAATCCTTTGGATTTAATGGTCGAATCCAGCCCAGTCAAGAGAGTCGTCTACCTCGAAGCAATAGGAGGATTAGAAAAAATCTCGTTTGCTATATAGGTGTCTTGGAGACACCAAACGCTATCCTAGATAATGTTGAAAATCCTCTTGTCTTTTGGAAAGACAATTTAGGATATTGACCAGGAAGAATTGATAAAAGTCATGAACCTTTAAATGGAGTCGATGTACTCAAATTTATTTTGGTTACTTGTAGATATACCAAAGGATATTAAGCCTATTGGGTGCAAATGGATCTACAAGAGAAAAAGAGGTGTAGATGGGAAGGTGCAAACCTTCACGGCTAGACTTGTAGCATAGGGCTTCACTCAAAAGAAAGGGGTGGATAATGAAGAAACCCTTTCCCCTGCTACTATGTTAAAGTCTATTAGGATCATCTTATCCATTGCCTCATATTATGACGATGAGTTATGGCAAATGAATTTCAAGACTGCTTTTTTGAATGACAATTTTGAAGAAGAGATCTACATGAACCAACCAGAAGGGTTTGTTTCTTAGGGACAAGAGCAAAATGTTTGCAAGCTTGTCAAATCTATTTATGGATTGAAACAAGCGTTCAAGTCTTGGAATAAAATATTTGACGACGTGATCAAATCTAATGGCTTTGAGCAAAATGTTGATGAACCTTGTGCTTACAAGAAAATCATTAACCATAAAGTAGCATTTCTATTATTATATGTAGATGACATCTTACTCATTGGGAATGATGTAAGAATATAGAATGAAATCAAGCAATGGATAGCTAACCAACAAAAAATGAAGGATTTAGGTGACGTTTTGTACATTCTTCGGATTCAGTTTATAAGGGATCGGTCCAAGAAAACGCTAGCCTTGTCTCAGCATTGTATACTGACAAGATGTTGGTCAGATATGCGATGGAAAATTCCAAAATGAGCTAATTACCCTTCAGACATGGAATCTCATTGTCTAAGGAAAATAATTATAAGACACCTCATGAGGTTCCAGAAATGGATAAGCTAATCACTTTATACTGTGATAACATCAGGGTTGTGGCTAATTCTAAGGAACCTATAAACCATTAAATAATGAAGCATATGTAGACCTACCTCTTTTTGGGACCCTCGAACACTTTAGTCGGGAGAGCCTTTGTAAAAGGATCAGCAACATTGTCAGTCGTATCAATTTGGGTGACAACCATTTCACCTCTATGCACTATCTCTATAACGAGGTTTAGAGGAAGTATAGGACTTGATGTTTTGGCTAAACATGTAATAGTCTTACTATGGCTTTAGTGCAAATGAGAGATTGTTGGGGGTTGTGCCTTAAAAACCTAGTAGTTTATAAATTTAAGAACAAGCATTTAATGTTAGACATTTAATGTTATTTTCAAGTATTAATAAAATTTATTATTTTTCATAAATTTGGGTATTTAATATTTAAATGTCATTCAATCTTATCACATTAATTGAATTAATGTTAATAAACTCTTGATTATTAATATGAACACTTGGACAAGTATGTAGGTCATACAAGTGGATCTAGTTCCAAATTTATAACCTAAATTTTCTACAGTATATGGACTAAGACTATGGTGCCTAGTCCTGGTAACATTGTGGGTGCGGCCCGCTTTGCAATAGTTCCAAACAATGTGATCCTGATTGTTCATGTGGAGACATGTGAGTGAGGGTACCTATGCAAAAAGAAGTTTTTGCATATGACTTGACCAAAAATTTTATGATCGAGCTAGTAATTCTGTTATAGACTCGTATCAACTACTTCGTGAAGGATGATCGTATGTCGATGTGATCATAATCCTGAGTTGGTTGCGAACTTAGATGTAGAGTTGTTCTTTGAATAACTGATTCTATGTCTTGAACAAAGGATATCCGCCTCTCATTGGCTCGAGAGGACACTAGTTTAAAGTGTGACTATAAACAACTTGTTCATTAGAGGAATCAGTGGCGTTTAAGAAGAAAGATGTAATCACAGGGGTAGAACGAATTTCTTGTCCCAGCTACGAATTACGAACAAGCTCGTGAAAGATCATAGGATAGGTGACCAATTATATCCCTGAACATTAACTTGTCCTATAGTGCGAGAGAGTTCAGCACAGACCTTTAGTGAAATAAGTCTAATGTTAACGAGCAGAGACTTGATCTGAAGTCGTTGTAGCTTCCAATCTATAGGTCCATCGATCCTCAGGTTAGCTCCATTTTTGTTACACTCTTTCATTAGAGAATGAATTTGAAGAGTTCAAATTCAAAAATTAATTATGTTGGACATAATTAATAGGAGTGTTAAGTTTAATGGATAATCTTAACTAATCAATATATTAGATATATTAATTCGATATTTTGGATAAATATTAATAAGGAAAATTTAATTTATTGGATAAATAAGTATAAATAATTATTGAATAATTATTAAGAGAACTCAGCTAATAATATGTTTGACATATTAATGTTTGAATCATTATGGATAGTTATTTAAAGCACAATTATAATAAATATGTTAAACATATCTGTTTAATCATTATTGGGTAATTAATAAATGAAAAATATGCATTAAATATGTTGAATAGATTAATTTGAATTATAGCTGACCTGGGAGGTTTTCATTCTGATCCTACTAAATTCAGAGTTACGAAATTCTCAAATAGAGAAACTTCTCTGCAATTGAATTCTCTTTTTTCTCCTAAGAAAAATACTTCCAAGCTCCCTTCTATAAAAAACTTCTCACCAAGCACTCAGTGCAGTATAGAGATATATCTTGGAATACTGAAGGAGACTAATCAAGAAAGTCCAGGGATTGATCTGATCCTACTCAGAATGTTTAGGGAATTATTGTGATCCTCTCTAGCATAAAGACCTGCTAGAACTGATTAGAGTCGTCAACGAAGGTGGGTTTTTATTTATAACATGTCAATCACCTTAGATAAATTGCATGTAGATTAATTGGATTAATATAAAGTTAATTAACTAGATTAATTAATGTGAAGTTTTTTATTCACACGCTTCCCCCACGTTTAAATGCATGCTCATACCTCACAATTCCCAACATTGTCGAGGGCCAACGATAATAGTGTTAAGTGTGCACCTTTGTTAAGCATATGTTTACGCATGTGTGGACCTGCACTAGGACAGTGTGTGCAACTCTACGCATTATTGGGTTTATATTAGTATGAAGTGTATACGTACACGCTCTGGACATTAGAAGGAAGGCTCCCCAAGATAGGGGTTTCAGTACACCATTCCTTATTGTGCTATTGTCTAGAGTCATTAGTTAGGTGGGTGCAGTCGGGGCCTCACAAGGAAAGCATATACGTGCTTTCCTAGCCATGAACGTGTTTCATGTGTCAGAAATTATTTTTGTGAGTGCACTAGGGGCTCCCAAGAGAAACATGGGCGTGTCTTTTAGTCGTATGATGCATCTCATAATTCAGGTGTGTTGTGTTTGAGAATACATGGGCATGTATTTACTTGTTGGTGTAGCTGAATTGTGTATATGGTACCCTAGTTATGAACTCCTACTAAGTATATTTGTACTTACCCTTATCATAGTTTTTCATCAGGTCAAGAGGGACAATATCGAGGTGGCTAGCTAAAGAGAAGGTGGAAGGATTATAGAAGAAGTTGTTGCATAGTCGTTTATTTATTTCTTTATGAGTCAAACTTTCTGCACACTATTTGAATTTAAAGGCTAGTTGTTAAATTAAGCTTTAATTGTTTTATTTGTTTGCAACTCTGGCCAGAGACTAACTTATTTATATTTAAATTATTTGGAAACTGTTTAAATTTATTTTAAATAAGCATTTTTTTTTTATTTTCAGTTACATGGTTTTGGATTTATGTATGATAGTAAGAATTTCATGTTAGAACTGTTTTAGAAAGTCGGGTCGTTACTTACCTTTGTTATTTTTTAAAAAAGTGACTAGTAATTATTTTTATAGATGTGACTAGTTTGATAAGTTTTTTTTTTAATTCGTTCTTTTGTGTTTTTTGTATAAATTGGGGTAGGAGAACACAAACCCTACATAGAGAGCACTACTGCTCTCAAATAAATTGAGAGCCAAATATCGATTTCTAGGATCAAACCCATGACGCTGGTATTGAACTTGATTAAGACTATCAATTTTGATTTTTGATGCTGGGCCAGAGTAGTAAGAGAACAATTACTTATTGTGGCTTTTCTAATTAGGTAGACTAATTTCTTGAATTCGAGATAAATAAATTAATTGTGCTAGCCTATAATCAATATTAAAATTGGATTAAACTAAGCCCTTGAACTGGAAATTTGCGTAAATTGTTTGTTTTATTAATTTTTATTGTCTTATTTAGGATTTAATTCAAATACCAAACCCTCCCTATTTTTATTCGTTTCTAACATTGAAAAATTAATATATAGTTCCTTTGGGATTCGACCTGGTTCCACTATGGCTCTCGCAGGAGACCCTTCGGGAGTACATTGCCCATTTCAACAGCGAGGCGCAGGACGTTGAAGGGTATTCCGACAATACGACTTTCACAGCACTCGTTGCTAAACTCAGGGACGAAATATTTCTGTCGTCGTTGGGGAAAAAGGCACCACTCACTTATGTCGAGCTGCTCTCCAAGGCACAAAAGTACATGAGTGTAGGGGAGCTGGTCAACTCTAGAGGAGGCATGGAAGAAAGGCGCTCCCTTCCAGAGCGCGAGAAGTCTAATAGTCGTCGTGAAGCTGATCGCAAGGAATCGCAAAAGCGAAGGGCAGAAGAGCGCCCACTGAAAAAAGAAAAGGTCGAACGGAGAGGGGTACCCCCTAGTCGGCTCGAGAGATACACTCCCACGACCATTCCCGTAGATCACATCTTGATGGAAATTCAAGATAAGGAGGAGCTGAAGTGGCCAAGCCAAATTAAGGCAGAGTCCAATAAAAGGAATAGAGGCAAATATTGCCTATTCCACCGGGACCATGGCCACGCTACGACCTGAAGAAGTCCCTTATCCGAAGAGGACGATTGGACAAGTACGTGGGAGAAGGTGAAAAAGTATCTGAGTCCCCTAGCAAGAAAAAAGGGAGGCGAAAAGTCACAACTGCTCATGGAGATCAGAACCATCATCGGAGGGCCGGCTGGTGGAGGGTCCAACAGAAGTTGGAAGGACAAAGTGATGCAGGCCAGAGGCACCTTAAGGGGTGAAGAGGTGCAGATAATGAAAGCAGTGGACGAGCAGCTGCGCTTCACTAGTACGGAGGCTGCAGCACTGCACCAGCAGCACAACGACGCCTTAGTGGTGTCCCTGGCCATATCCAACATCCGTGTCAGAAGGATCCTCATTGATGGAGGCAGCTCGACGGATGTATTTTCGCTGAAAGCTTAAGATGCTATGACGCTGGGAAGGGAAATACTCAAGTTGAATTTAACGCCCCTAGTCGGATTTGGCGGGAGCACTTTGATCCTTGAAGGATCAGTTGAGCTTCTAGTGACCTTTGGCGAAGGGGACAACATAGTCCTACCCTTCCTTAATTTTCTGGTGGTGAACGACAATTCTGCCTACAACGCAATATTGGAGACACCTACGATTCATGGATTGAAGGCAGTCGCGTGAACCTACCACCAGGTGATAAAGTTCCGTACTCCTATGGTGGTGGGCCAAGTTAGAGGTGAACAATTGTCCTCGAGGGAATGCTACTACACTATCCTACAGGGCGTGGTAAAAAGTCCCTAAAAAGAAGGCTGTTGAAAAGGGTCCTATGCTAGGTGAGGCTGTCCAAAGAATAACACCTGTGGGGGTACAAGACAAATAAGTACTTGGGTCGCATAGTGCCAAAGCCGACACTTTGGCAAGTTAGAGGCCACTTGTGAAGTTAAGGCAGATAAGACCGTACCGGCAAAGGTCCTAGATGAGTCTAGTGTCCTCGCAAAACTGTTCCACGAAGTCAATGAGGTGACACCAATTTCGCCTACAACAGGAAAGTCCTCCATGTTTGGAGCAATTTAACACTTGAAAAAGTACTTTCAAAATATTGTAGTTCAAGTTGTTGATGAATAAAAAGTGTTGTTTTTTATATTCTGTCCATCTTAATTTAACTATATTGATCTCATTTTCATAAACTTAAATTGGGGGTATATGAGATAAAGAAGAAAGAAGCAAGAAAAAAGTTCATCATTTCATTCAAAGAAAAAGTGCCTAAGTTACAACTTAGGCGAAAAAGTAAAGACTGCAAAATAAAGTGCTACAAGGTAAAACGGAAAGCAAGGTAAAAGTCATTAAGGCCCTTTAGAGCTGCGCCTGCTGAAAGACGGTCGAACAGGTCCGGCCTGGTCAGGTGCTGTCCTAGCTGGAAGAGTCCGGCTTCTGTCGGGCACCCCAAAAAGATGGGGGAGTCGTAGCAAGCAGCTTGGGCTGGGTCACTGGGAAGTCCGGACTCGAAGGCGCGCGGGAAGGGTCGGTGACTCGCTCCGCGGTGCTGGAACAGAGTGATAGAAAGAGAGGAAGAAGGTTGCCATAGCTAACCCCCTCTTGGATTCGGTCCAGTGCCCAGCCAATGGCAGCCTCGCCGACGTAGTTTTCCAGAATCACAAAGGCAGGAGAACCTTTCACAAGGTTAGCCAGATATGCAGCATTCTTGAGCTTCCCTTCAGCGAAAGCCAACTCTCGTTGAAGGCGGGCGATCCTAGCCAAGTCATCTTGGCGTGCACGGGCAGCTTGACTTCGGGCTATTTTGGCAGAGGTGCGAGAGGCAGCTAAGGCGGCCTCGGCGACTCACTGAGCTTCCCGAGCCTGTGCTAGTTCCCATTTGAGCTTGTCAGTATTGGTAGATAAGGAAGAGCGAGCCTGACGCAAGTTCTCTGAGAGGTGGCGAGAAGCTGAAGCAAATGCATGAATGCCTGAAAAAAGAAACCAATGTACAAGTTAGCATGTGTACTCAAATCAAAATATGATTGTGAAAAGTAGGGATGTTGTACCTCATGCATCAGACGAGTCCCCTTTTCTAGGACTTGGGAGGCATCTCCTAGGGAAAGAGTAGCTGGAGAAGACCCCACTTCACTACACAAGTTGGACGCTAGAGTCTTTTCCTCTTGTAGGTCCAAAGTAGGATAGTACGGTCCTGAGAAGAGGTAGGAGTCAAATCCAGGGGGAAGGCTGTGTACAGGCGTCCGAGGCCTGTGCGAGTTACTCCGAACTGGAGAAGGAACGTGGTCAAAACAAAGGCTGGGACCGTCAAACTCTGGTCCGAACCAACTTCCAAGTCCTCTAGAACTTCGGGGAAAGGAAGGTCTTCATCATCACAAGGCGGGAGAGAGCAGCCCTCCGAAGTAAGGTCCACCGTTTCATTGGTGGCTAGATTCTAAGACAACTCACTCCAGAATTAGTTTGATCAAGACTAATCCAATGAACTGATTTTTCATTCAAATCTAAAGCAAGATTTGAAAAAAAGACAACACCAAAAGGGGTTAAGAAAACTCAAAGTTTAA
>JBBMEG010011385.1:3100-19479 GCA_037832605.1 Cyclanthera cordifolia
ACTCCATAATTCCTTCAATTCTTCAATTAAAGGTTGTAAGTAAACATTCATCTCTTTCCCAAGAGATTTTGGACCAGAAATTAGCAAAGACATAATAAAATTAGTTTCCTTCATGCATTTCCACGGTGGGAGATTGTACGGTACAATTATGACTGGCCAAACGGAATACAAAGTACTCATATTCCCAAAGGGGTTGAATCCGTCAGAAAATAATCTAAGGCGCACATTTCGAGCATCTAAAGCGAAGTGAGAAAATTCTCGATCTAAATGTTTTCATCCTTCAGCATCGGTTGGATGTCCTCATACTCCAGACTCTTCAATACGCTTCTCTTTGTGTCATCTTATATCTCGAGTGTTTTGTTTCGACGTAATCATTAGCCTAAGTCTTGGAATGAATGGAAAATGACGCAACACATTAGGCGGAATTTTTGTTGCTTTCTGGGCTATTACCTTATATCGAGACTCATCACATATCAGACATCGATCAAGGTATTTATACTTATTCCTATAAAGTATGCAATCGTATTTGCACGTGTGAATTGCATCGAAAGTTATTCCTAAATCACGCAATTTGCATTTTGCTTCGTAAAACGAACCAGCTATGCATGGATTAACTTCAGAAAATGCATTGTTTAAGAACTTCAACAGCTCATCGAATGATTTGTCACTCTAGTTGTTAGTGTCTTCAAATACATAAGCTTGACAAAAAAGTGTAACGAAGAGAATCTTGTACATCCAGGGAACAATTGTCCGCACGCTTTCTTCATTATATTATCCATTTTTCTCATTCGCTCGATTTCCTCACCAATGCTTGGATTATTAATTTCAAATGTCTGGTCATTTTCAACGTCATCTTCTATTTCAATACTTTCGCGATTGATCATTTAACATTTCAATTATGTCCGCGTCGGCATTGTTGCCATCAACAGACTCATGAATATTGATTCGTTGATCCTCTATTCGGCTAAAGTCTAACTCTCTCCGTCTTTGACGTTATATCTAGATAAATCCATAGATTCACTGTGATATACCAAATTCTCATAAAACGGTAACATTCCTTGAATCATCATATGTCGTTCTACGTCTTCGATAGAATGCCATGAATTATCCATGCATTTCTTACCATGACATCTAAGTAGACCGACACGATTCACGTGATTCTTAGCCAATCCTAAAAACTGTTTAACAACTTCGGCGTATTCAAAGGATTTTGCCCATATTTCTAACCCGATGTTTATTCATATTTTCTATAAAATTAATTTAGCACACCATTTTTGTTGTTTGAACAAACAATCCTACCTATGATTGATGTAAACAAATTTATTAGAATGTGCTACATTAATTTATCTAAAAACTAAAAACTACAAACTAAAAACTAAAAACCTAATTCATAGTCTTAAACTAAAAACTAATACCTAATTCATAATCTAAAAGCTAGAAATTAATAATTCATAAAGCTAAAACTAAAAACTAAATTAAAACTAAAACATATTTTTAAAAACTAAAAGCTAAAATATAATTCATAATCGTAAAACTAAAAATTAAAAACTAAAGACTAAAAACTAAATTCAAACTAAAGCCTAATTCTAAAAACTAAAAACTAAAACCTAATTCTAAAAACAAAAACGTAATTCTAAAAAATAAAAACAAAAACATAATTCTGAAAACTAAATTAAAACAAAACCCTAAAACCTAGCTAATTCTAAGAACTAAAAACAAAAACCTAATTCTAAAAACTAAAAACTAAAATCTAATTCTAAAAACTAAAAACTAAAACCTAAAGCCTAGAAACAAAAACTAAAAACTAATTCATAAACCTATAACTAAAAACTACAACTAAAACCTAATTTGTAAGGAATAAAACTAATTTTATTCATAATCTAACAAAATTAAACACAATCTAAAATTTCAAACGAATTTAACCAATGGGATAACGGTTTCAAACGAAATAAACACATAATGTTACCTTATGAAGAGAGATAGAGGTTGTGATTGAAAAGTGAGAGAGCGGCGGCGGTTTCCGGTGTAAGCTGCAACGATGGGGTGGAAGATTTGAGAGGTTTTGGGAGAAATTTGGAGAAGAAAGGGAGAAATGGAGATAAAATGATGAGTTCTGCAATATGTAATCGGGGGCAAGTGCAACAGAATAAGGCTTCGTCGCATTTGCCCATTAAAAAAAATAATAAACGGTTGGGCTTTCCTATATATTTTACATGGATATGTTGTTTTATTTATCATAATTTAGATTGCTCACATTCTACAAAAATCATATTGTATCATAATTAAATGTCAACCATATATCAAATTATAATTAAAACATATTTATTTTCACTATTCATAATTAATGTAGTGAGTAAAATTTTAAAATCGGGTTGCTGGTATTAAAATTATGAGGATGATTTAATTTCTTTTTTTTTTAGAGATATGTTTTATTATAATTTATACTGTGATTTATTGCGGTTTAAATTACGACTAACGTAATATTGCAATTTAAAACATAATAAAACTCAGTCTGATTTTGCATTGGCTTTAACTTGGTTTTATTTTAGATTGAAGTTTCTGTATTTTCGAAACTTAATTTGAAATTTTAAAATGAGTTTTCAATTTTCTGTAGCTCTAGATTTTAAAATATGATAATTGTAATCAAATCACCAAATAAATATAAATGCGATTTCAATTTAATTGAATTTGCAATCAAATAATTCCAATACATTGTTGACTCAAATTGACACTAGCAATATCATGGTGAACAATCTTGTATAGATTAACTTTTGAAGTATAAATAACTTATATAGGATTTTACAATGAAATTAAAGAGATCCATCTTTATTTAATTTGGTTTGGTTTAGTTTTTTTTTAATTCATAACTAAATCAAAAGGGTCAGTGGCACAATTGTTTCATTGTTAGTATTAATTTAGTTTAACACTGACGTCATGGGTTCGATCTAAAAATCAACAATTCTTTTAATTACGAAAACTGACAGAACTAGCTTTCGTTAAGAATAGCCTTGAGAGCATCATGTTTTGTCTAAGCTCTGCCCAAACATCTTATGTAGAGCTTTCATCATATCTAAAATACTTGCCCTATTATATGCCCTTACTTTCTTAATGACATTGTGTCAATGCATCTCAAGAATATAAAATGTGTCATAAAAATCTAGTAGTTTATTATTCAAAAATAAAATTTAATGTATGACATTTAATTTTCTATTTGAGTTATTACAAATAATTATTATTTTCGATAATTGTGCATTTAATTTCAAACATCAAGAAATAGACAATGCAATGACTTAATTTGTAATGTTAAACCTATGACCATATGTGTACACCAATGTACTTATAATTCTAGCCTATTTAATTTCTTATTTATGAAGGGCATGGGTTGCATTTAAATACGTCACACTAAATGGACACCTCAAAGACATGTTTTCTTTTCTTTCTTTATTATTTTTTTTTCTTTTCTTTGTTTTTATAAATCGAAATTTATTTTTTCGTTCTTTGATAATAGAGAGTTAATAAAACCACAACATTCTCCCGAGTATGGGTGGGTTTGTTTCATCCAAGTCACCAAAATTAATTAATTTTAAATACAACATCAATATGTTTTTCAAAAAAATTACATGACAATTATTATTAAAAACTAGATAGTGTGAACATCCATCTCAAATTCAATAAAAAATGGGAGGACATTTGTCATAAGTGAGTATTCCAGCAATTATTATCACTGCCACCCTTTCAAATAAAATTTTAGAAATTCAACTAACTATTTTTACAACTTCGAAAAAAGTTTTTTTTTTTTTTTTTTTTTTAATATTTCAAAAAGGTTTTTTAGTTCAAATTTAAAAAGATTTTAAGTTATTTTTTATTTTATATTTTTCTTGATATTAATATTGACAGTAAGACAACAGAGTTGAATTTCATTTGCATTATGTGTAACACATTAACTAGTTAATAATTGAAATCCCTCATCTCAATCGGGTTAGACTAAAAAAAACAAAAATTAGTAGTTTAAAAATGTTATGAAATTTAAAGTTTATAAATATAATATTTTTTAATTAGATAACTACATCTTTTATGAACAATTACGTAATTGAATCCTGTTCACAAAAAAAAAAAAAGAAAAAAAAAAGCAATTGAATGAATGTACGTTAAAAAGTATAGGTCTGGTTGAGGCATTTGTCCTTTTGGTACGGATTTTCTCTCCCATCAAATTTAACGTACTATGTCATTCCCAATAATAGGCATATAAATATAAGATGAGAAATGAAAATTTAATTAATTATTAAAGTCAAAGGATAGATTGACCTGCTCATAAAATATACTTGATCATTTTCCTTCCTAAATAAAATAAGAATCTTTTGCTTGGCTTGCATGACTAGCAATTGGGAGGGAACATTTCTTCATTTCAACTTTAGGCTGTTTGGATTTTCGGGTATAGGAGAGGAGAGGAGAGGAAGATGACGAGGAAGAAAAAATAGAATGATTCGAAAATATAAAGTATTTATTTAGAAATTGATGTTTTTGATAGGAAAGGATGGAAAATAAAAATTTTGAATTTTCGTTGAGGAGAAAAGATATTTATTTTAAATGAAATTTAAAACGAAATTTGATTTGAAATTGGATAGAATGTTGAAGGGATGTTGATGATCTCATAATATCTCACATCAGTAAGGTGGACAATTCTCCAACTATATACAACATAAGGTGGGTTACTCCTATTATTGTCTATTAGTTTTGAGATGAATTTCTGATAAGCATATCATAATATCTCACATTGGTAAGCATTGAAAAAACAAAACTTTTGTTCTTTGTTTTTTTTTTTTGTTTGTTTTTTTTTTTTTTTTTGTGATGGAATTGTTGTTTGATTATTGATTCTTCCTTAATCTTACCTAAAATGTTAGTTGTAACAGTTACGTCATAACTTATATTTATACAGTTAAAAAAAAAAATGTAATGCTCTTTTCATATTTTATATTAGTAAGTTAGGGAGAGCTAATCAAATACCACTAAACTTTATTTTTTAAGATTTTAAAAACCTCAATTGTACCAAAGAAAAAAACATTTCATGAGATGGTTGGGATTGTACACAATTCGTTAGATGAGTGTAAAAACCAGCAATTATTAAATGTATATCCATTAACGAAGAGATCACGAGTTTGAATCATCCATCATAAATTATTATAGACTCAAAAAATATTGGTTACATAGATAGAAAATCATAAGTATAAAGTAGTGATAATCATCTAATTTATTGATACAAGTTATTTTGAATGAAACTAAAAACAAAATTGATAGTTACCTTATAAAAAAACACCATATTGCGACGTGGTAAAGACATTTAAAACCGTTGGAAATGCATAAGGCAGTGGTTATTTCTATATCGCTTAAATCGTTGTCATATTAATGTGTCGAGGGAGGATCGACGTTGACGACTTATTAAACCATCAGTCTAGTTTCAAGTAACACAACGATATTAAAACTATGGACTAATATTCAATATCCAGCAACAAATTGTACAAATCGGCTTATGGTGTTTTTATCATAGTGTTATGCTCAAAATATATAATATTATATCAATGTGGAAATTTTAGTAGGCTAGACTATTTGACTTAGCAATATGAGTTGAAAGCGTTAGGTTAAGAATAAGTAAGTTTTGTGTTAATGCATGCGAACAAAAAACTTGCGCTCTTATATTAAGGAAAATGTTGGTTATATCACGTGCGAGACAATCACTGTAGAGTGGCCGAGTGGTTAAAAAGAGTGTTGGTGTGGTTAAGATGATGAGTTCAATCTATAGTACTGATCATCTACCTAAGAATTAATTTTTTATGGTATGTCTCGTAACAATAGTCTATTGTATGTGTGTATATACATACATACAATATAAGTACTTTAAATTCATGATTAATATTAGTGAAAATTCAAAAATATATAATTTTTGACTATGTAATACATCCTGCACATATGTAATATGTTAATTTCCAATTTATAATATATAATTATGATTAAAAATGATCTTTTGCTGTAATGATCGATTATTTTATTTTTTTTTTTTTTTTTTTTGTATTTTAAATGTTTATTCTAATTACGTGCACACTCAATTTTAGTGGCTTTTAAAGAAATTTGAAGCAAATTAATTCATTTTCTTTTTGGTAACCATTTATTGAATTTTGTGAAAATAGTTGGTATATAAATGTAAATTCTACTCATGCATATGAGATGTGGTCCTATAAATTTTGATATTGCAACTCTTTTAGTATATATAATTGTTTTTTTTTCAAAATATTTCAAATCTTGATTCATGGATGTGCAAAAAAAAAAAAAATCAACTCGAACAATTCAAATTATCCAACTTTCATTATTTCGATGAATCATTTCTTCGAACTGAAGAAAATTATGTAAACACACTTACTCGAAATCTCACGGGTTAGATTATGACTCTACCATATTTGTTGTGTTAGGATGGTTCTCGAATTAGTCAGCTTTTAACTCATTCAACTCAACTCAAACTAAAATCAATATATTTTGTGTGTGTGAGATGAACTAATAAACATAGATTTCTTAGTTAATTAAAACAGTTTCACAATACATTAGTTAGAAACATACCCTAATAAAAGTTTAACTTCAAATTGAGTCGAGTATCATATTTTTTTGGTCTTTTACATATTAAGAAAAATGAAAATTAATAGAAATCGAGAATCCAATCCAACCCATTTTAAAATTTTTAATTCTGTTGTACTGTTCTAAACTTCTAGTGTATAAGGTTGAATAGGTTCGGGTTAGGTTGGTCAAACAAAATTTTCCTAACCCATGGAGATCATGTATAGCTTTGCTGATCCCAAAATAATTAAATGAAGGAACGTTAATTAATGTAATACAAAGTTGCCTTTAATACTAACAAACAAATAGATAATGTAATCTACAGAATTTTACAGATTAACAACTTGAAAAAATTACGCTTAGATTTGTTAGTTAACAACCAAATATAAATTATCCACATTTTCTTTTCATTATAAAAACCAAATTCCGAAAATCAATATTTATTTTTTTAAGAAAAGATAAAGATAATTATGGGATATGTATTTGAAGTTGTTGTTGGTTAATATCAGTTAAATAAATGCACATAAATTAAAATACAACAATATAACTATTAAATTAAAAAAAATATATATATATATATATTAAAGGAGGCCCATTTACCATACTCAAAAATTCATTCTGTGAACAAAAGGAATATATATATAGACATATCGCCATCTCTCTTAATACTCTTTTCATTCTTTCTCCTTCTTTTTCTCTCTCTATGTTGAATGCTGATTTGTAGCTCACAATCGAAAATTTCAAACAAACACCAAAATTGGAGAATAAATCGATCGAAATTTTTTGAAATTAGGGAATACTCATTCTTCTAAACGGATAAATCTCTTAATCCACTCCAAGATTTAAGGGATTTATTTTTCTAATTTTAGGAGGTCTGATGGGTTCTTATCTACGGGAAGTTGAAGGGAAATTATCGAATGATCCGTTTTTCAGAGATCAAAAAATGAGCAGCGGAAGAGACGGCGGCGTTGGTATGAGGAGAGTGTGGGTTCCGGGACCGGTGATCGTCGGCGCAGGGCCGGCGGGTTTGGCGGCGGCGGCGTGTTTGAAAGAACGGGGAGTGCCGAGCGAGGTACTGGAGAGATCCAACTGTATTGGCTCGTTGTGGCAGTTGAGGACTTATGAACGGCTGCGATTGCATCTGCCGAAGCAGTTCTGTGAGCTGCCGTTCATGCCTTTTCCGTCGGATTTCCCCATGTACCCTTCCAAACAGCAATTCGTTGGGTATTTGGAGGATTACGTGGAGCGTTTTGATATACGGCCCAGATTCAACGAGGCGGTTGTCGAGGCTGAGTACGATCGCACTCTCGGATTCTGGCGCGTGAGGACCAAGCGCGACCGTGGTGGCGATGAGACGGAGTATGTTTGCCGGTGGCTGATCGTCGCCACCGGAGAAAATGCGGAGGCGGTGATGCCGGAGATCGAAGGAATGGAGGAATTTGGTGGCTCTATAAAGCACAGTAATTTGTATAGAACCGGCCATGAGTACGAAGGCAAGAAAGTTTTGGTCATTGGCTGTGGAAATTCAGGGATGGAAGTTAGTTTAGATCTTTGTGATCATAGTGCTACCCCTTTTCTCGTCGTCAGAGATACAGTAAGAATCCCCCTTTTTTCATCAATTTTCCCAATTTTAAATTATGGGTATTGTTTTTCCATAGATTTTAACCAACACCCAGATTTTACTCCTTTTTTTTTTAATTTCAAATTATGGGTTTTGTTTTTCGATGAATTTTAGCCAAAACCCAGATTTTACTTTTTATTTAAGAAATAAATAAATCATGGGTATTACTTTTCTATGGAGTTTAGTTAAAATCCAGATTTTACTTTCTATTTTGATTTTTTTTTCACTCTAATGTTTGAGCCAAAAGCTGAGAAGATCTTTAGAAAAAGGGAAGAAACAGGAGTTATAGGAAAATCTAATTATGGAAATTGAATAATTTTTGAAAAAGGGCAAAAGGTTAGACTAAGGGGAAGAGAATTGGAAGAGAAAATGGGCGATCTTTCACTTTCTTGGGATTCTCCAGCATGCGCAATATAACTCTTGAAAAAAAAAAAAAAAAAAAAAAACGTAGGATCTTATATAGATTGTCATAATCATGAATCTCTCAAATCCAATCCAAAAGTGCTTTTTTTTATTTTTCTCTGTTAAAAAAAAAAACAAAAACAAAACATCCTCCCGAAGCCATGCCCTGTCTGTAATGTGTGTTTAGTCATGAAACCTTAAAACAACAAGTGGACACTCCACTCCAACCCACTTCACATCAATGTTTTTTCTTTTGCTTCTCTAACGCGAATCCTCTTCAATTCTGTGTTTAAAAGATTTCCGATCGACAATGTGTCTCTTTTGTAATTTGGGGAAACTAGAGGGGGTTGAAATTTTGATTAAATAAAAATTGAGGGGTTGTTTTGTGAAATTGAAGGTGCACGTACTACCACGAGAGATGCTGGGAAGATCAACTTTCGGGTTGTCCATGTGGTTGCTAAAGTGGTTCCCCATACGTTTGGTGGATGCGTTTCTGCTAATCGTGTCCAGGCTGCTGCTTGGTGACACGGCCAAAATCGGGTTGACCCGGCCCAATTTAGGCCCACTTTATCTCAAAAGCGTTTGTGGAAAAACCCCAGTTTTGGACGTTGGTACCCTTGCCAAAATCAAATCTGGACATATTAAGGTACTGTTGTTACTAACTATACTATAATTTAAAAGTTGGATTATATATATAATATATTTAGATTAGATTATTGAGGAAAATTTTCTCTGCCGTTGATTTTGTAGGTACGTCCTAGCATCAAGAGGCTGAAACGACAAGCTGTTGAGTTTGTTGATGGAAGAGTTGAAAGTTTTGATTCCATTATCATGGCTACTGGTTATAGAAGCAATGTGCCATCTTGGCTAAAGGTATACCCCAACCTCCTCCATTTTTTTCTTCCTATAATTAATTACACTTTCCCAAATGATTAATTAGATTTCTAGATTCTAGTTATATTATTGTTTTTTTTATTATTATTATTCAACAAAATTAGAGGCAGCGTGATTCCAACACCATATTAACAACTTATTAGAATTCTACTTTTTTTGGTATTATTAAATTTTATTGAATGTGAGCGTAGATCATTAGTTTAAAGTATCAATGATCCTTAGGTTGAAATATTGTTTAAATTTCCATCTATCATAAAAACTTCGAAATAAAATTCTATAGGCATGTTTGGTTACTGGGGAAGGAAAGACATAAAAAAAGGAAGGTAATGATAAATTTGATTACTTTTCTTTCCTGATGCTTTTCATCACACAAACATACCCTATTTGTTGGATAGGATGGAAGGAAGAAGCATGTTGATATGACTTAAAACTTCAAACCTAGGTTTTGACTTTGTTGTGTCTTTTTTTAGAGCATGTGTTAAGATTGGTTTTGAAATAGTCAAAAAATTAATTGACTCAAAAAATACAATTTATCTTTTAACCTATTAAATTTTTTTTTTTTTTTTAGGAGGGAGAAATGTTTGGAAAAAATGGGATGCCATTGAAGCCATTTCCAAGTGGATGGAAAGGAGAAAGTGGGCTGTATGCAGCAGGATTCACTAATCGTGGAATACTCGGCGCGGCTATGGACGCCAAGAAAATCGCCGAGGACATCGAACGGTGCTGGAAAGCCGAGTCCAAGCTTAGCACTCCCACCATGCAATCTCTACCGTCCACGTAGACAATCTGACTCTAACCTTTCCCAAAAAAAAAGCCCAAAAAAAGAAAAAAAAATCACAAACCATTGAAACGCCGAGTCAAGAATCATCGCCCCTAATTTGATGAAAGGGAACCTGCTGGGTTTCGATGCTTCACTACTGACTCAGGAGAGGAAAAAAAAAATAACAGAGAAAAATTGGAGAGGAAAAAAAAAAATGAAATTACCATTCAGTCCTTGGGAAGGAGGAATAAACAGAAGCGTTTCTCTTGTGAAGGGCACAACAGCTACTTTTTAACCATTTTTTTGAGAGGGGATGTTTGGAAACAGGATGTGATTGAGAGGTGTTTGGCATTTGTAGTAATAATATTTGTGCCCAAAAAGAGAGGGATTGGTTTTTTTTGGAATAACGTGGCTGCCACCTGAATAACCGTTGGATGCATCCGAGAAGGATCGGAGAAGAATTTCTTTTTAACAAAGTGTTTGGTTCGAGATTAGATGCTCGATTGAGAATGATTTTTTCTTTTTTTTTTTTTTTTTACATTTGTACATATTTTCAATAGGATTTTTGGGTGAGCAATCACATATTTAAGCTCTTTTTTCCCTTTTTATTTTTTTTTTAAATTTAGTTTTCTTTTTCTTTTTCCATTTATTCTTGGATTTCGATGTTCTCCCTTTTTTGAAGGACTGCATTTTTAATAAAATGGTAGGCCGAGTTCATTATCTATTCATGGTCATTAAATTATGTACTTTCTAATAGTAAAAACTACCATTCATAATTGGAATCGAAAATTTATTTTACTCTATGAATCAATCGAAAGACCTGAATTTGAGAGACAACATATATTAAAAAGATATCAATAAATTTTCTTTATAACTAAACTATTTGGTAAACGAAGAAAAATGGAAAGAAATTTAAGTCAATTATTAATTATAATAGAAACACGTGAATGAGAGTTTCAAATGTGTTGTGAAAATGGTACTAATTAAATTGTTTTGTTATGGAGGAGCTTCTTTTGTATGGAATTTAACTCTTATTTTATTTTTTATTTTTTCCAATTCTAAGTTGAATATTGGACCACTATCAAATCTATACACAAAGAAACTTAATGATTGCACAGAATTTTCATAACAAAACGCAAAATAAAAAAATAATAATAAAAAAAAACTTTTCCCTGTGAGTTTATTTTTTGGTTTTTAATGGACAAAATAAAGGAAGTAAAAGATTTTAAAACTTGTTTAGTTATATGCGTTGATGGAAGACTTGGGTTCGAGAATTATGTATGATATTAATTTGTACATATTTTTAGTGTATATATTTGGCGTAAAGGACTTGACAAACTAGTGGTATTATTTTGGGTTTTTGCAGCATCCACTAATTAGCCCATAATGAACTCTGTCTTCTTTTTTCTTCATCACAGAATCCAATTCTTTTTCTATTTGCTTTCTCCACTTTCATGATTCATGTTTTTATAATTTCAAAAAAAAAAATAAAAAATTAAAATATTATTTTGGCCCTAAATTTTACGCCTAAATTGAATATTTAGAAATAATATTTAGAATAGAATTTATTTTGATTATTTAAAATACTGTATATCCTAAGTGTATTTGAATTGAGATTTTCAAAGTATTTATAATTAGTATTTAGAATAAGAATTTATTTTGAGTATTTAAAAGTAATGATTGCAGTGAAAAATTTGTTTGCGTGTGATTTTTAAGGGTATTTAAAATTAATATTTAGAATGATGATTTATTTTGACTATTTAGAAGGAATGATTGCAGTTAAAAACTAGCTTCGATGTAGTTTTTAAGAGTATTTAAAATTAGTATTTAGAATGAGGTATTATTTGGATGATTTAGAAGTAATGATTGTGGTAAAAAACTTGATTAGATGTAGTTTTTTATGAATATTTAGTAAATCTATTTTTAAATACCCAATCCAAACATACTTATCTATTCTATTTTGGTTAGTGACATGGTGATTTCATTATTTAATGTAAATCCAGTTCAAAATTGAGAGGTTAAAAGTTACTAGAAATGAATAATTAAATAAGAATGATTATTTTGAGTGATTAAAAATGAGTTATTATTTTGAGTGAATAGAATTGAGTGATTACAATATCTCGTTTGAATGTTGTTATTAGAAAAGAAGATGTAAAGAATCATTTTTAATACTCGTTAATATCACAAAACAAACTCTAATTAATTTAGTTATAAGGTGTATGAATGTAGATTCAAATTTGTAGCTAATCAATTACACTCAAATTAGCTAAAATACATGGCTGATGAATCTCTTACTAATTTGTGTTCGATTCAAAACTTATTACAACTGTTTAACACATTAATGGCTAAATATTTGAAGATAGAAAGCCAACAAAAAGATGAAACTAAGTAAAATGTACGTCAACATATGAATACTATAATCATATTATTTCCCTTTATTTTTTTAGTACACTAACTCTCACATAGTTATGTGATCGTAAAAGTTTTAAATAAACTAATAATTGAAATTCGGACTTTTTTTTTATGAGATTACAACAAAATGAGAGTGGTGATTCAAACCAGTAACCTCAAGGTTTTTCGACGTTCACTAATATTGTTGAGCTACTGTTATTTTAGCAAAAATAAAAACTAGTAACTGAAATTGAATTAAATTATTTTTTTGGATAACCAATATTCAAACCGAGCGCCTAAGTAGAGTATTAATACCATCATTGAAGTTGTTTGTTTTGGTTTTAAATGGATTCCACTATATCTCAAAGAAATTCTAGATTATGTACATTTTAACTATTCAGAATGCGGGATGTCTAAGGAAATATGCTTCAAACACTCCATTATGCTCTATGGGACAAAAAAAATTAAGGAAAAATTGCACAAACCACCCTAAAGTATGATATTTGTAATAATTAAGTTCTTAAACTTTTAATTTGAGCAATTACTTCCCCTAAAGTTTGAAAAGTGTTGCAATTAATTAATTTTAGGAGATTTTCACATGTGTAAATAGGGTAAAATTGTCCAAAAAATATTAGTTTTTTTCTCCCTCTAAAAGTCTATAACTAGATAAATTCATAACTTATTACCTCTTATAAATTTATAAAATAAAAAATTTGTAAACTAATGAATTTTTCGAATGTCTATATATATAAATTAATGGGTTAAAATTCCAATAACTAAAATTAATTTTGATATTTTTAATAAACCAGTATTTATTTTGATTTATATAATTTAGTTAGGTGTTAATTGCAACACTTTATTTTGATTTATATGATTTATATAATTTAGTTAGGTTTCAATTTTACCCTTTTCACATACGTGAAAATCTCCTAAAATTAACCTGAATGGATTAATTGTAACACTTTTTAAACTTTAAGAGAGGTTTTTGCTCAAATTGAAAATTTAAGACTTGATTGTTACAAACATCGTACGTTTGTGCAATTTTCCCAAAAATTAATTAAATTAAATAGTTTTAAAAAGTGCTCATATTTCGTTACATTTAAGAGTAATACAAAAAAAATAAAAATTAAATGCATTCGATGATTATTTTAATAAAATTTATTTTAGATGGCAAATTTTATTGTGTTATTTGATTGAAGTCCATTAATTTTGATTTCAGGTTATTGAATACTAGTTAATTGAATTTATTAGATTCAATTTATTTTATTTAAGCATGATGATCATAATCCTCAATAAAAAATTAAAAAAAAAAAAAAAATATATATATATATATATATATATATATATATCCGAAAGAATATGAAACAATAGCAACGAGTCTGCAGAAAATAAGGAATATAATTTGAATGGATCCTCGTTGGGGGTTACGAAGAAATCAAAAGTTGATTCTTTTTTCTTTTCAAATCTCCATTGATTGTAGTTACATATGCCTCTAAATCTGCTTGTCTCCTTTATGCCAAATATTATGAATGAATTATATGAATTTAAGTTAAAATTGAGGACACGTTATTTTAAAAACTTCAATAATTTTAAAAACTAAAATTTAATTGATTTTATGAAACTTAAAAATATAGTCATGGCTATTGTAGACAATTTTTTTTTCTTTTTTTTTGAGTACATATTGTTGACAAATTAAACCTATGAAAACTCAACTATTCATGCATTAGTTATGTTTTTTTTTAAATCCGTCATTTATCTCATACTTTTATTATTGACAAGCGAATAATAACTCTAATTATTTAATTCGCAAACAATTAAAAATGAGTCATTAAACTACGCTCATTTGACTATTTTTTGTTATTATGGAACACCATAAAAACTATGTTAAATGAATAAATTGCATTAAAGGTAAATATATGTGTGTGCATTTCCCGTCATAATTTCTACAATTTTGAAAGAAAAAAATCTAGCACATCATAGATTTCCAATATTTTTCAATATATTGTCACAGATAAGACTCGAACCTAGAAACGAAAGGGAGCACACCTCTCAAGCCCTAGTCTTCCACCAACTGCGTCACCCCCTTCAAGACATCGAGACTTTCATTTGAAATCAATATAATTATAAATTTTTCTTTTACAGAGGTTTCACATTCATATTAATCGTTGAAATTCCATGAGAATAATAATAATACTAATAAATAAAATAGAAGTATATCGTTTGAATTAATGTAAAAATAATAATAATAATACTAATAAATAAAATAGAAGTATATCGTTAATAAATATTGCAGTTTTTTTTTTAATCTTTCATCGCGTTTATCCTAATAACAAGCAATTTTCTCAATTTGATTTTTTTGTAATAAAAAAATACGATGTAATTGTAATAATTGGAATCAACCCTCAAAGTTAATGGTGGGTTTGTTTTTTGTTGGAATGAGTGAAATAGAGCCCGTGAGTGGTTAATTGAAATTATAATAATTAATTATTTATTTGATAATGATATTAATAATAGTTGCAATTGTAACAATAGTTGGAATAATCTTTCATCGAATAATAATTGAGTAATTAAAGGTCTCATTTACTAATGATCTAGTTTCTTGTTTCTTGGTTCTTATTTCTAATTCTTTTTATTTCTTACTTTGTAAGAATAAGAAATAAGAATGTGTTTGAAAACGGTTTCTATTTCTCATTTCTTATAAAAAAAACAAGAATGAAAATAAATTTGTTTGATAACATATATTGTTTCTAACTTTTTTTTTTTTCTTACCATATTTTTTAATTTTTTAAATTTATAAAATGTATTAAAATTTTAAAAATCATTATCCAAATCTTACCCATTCTATTATAAATACTTTTTTATTGAAAGTCCAAAAGAATTTATGACCATAAATATTAAAGTAATGTCAAATCTATTTTTAGAGAATCAATTTTAAATAAAATCATAAATAACTTCAAATAAGATATAAATATATATTTTAAAATTCATTTTTTTATTAATCTACAGTAAAATTTTGAAATTAAATAATATTTTTACAGTACTTAAAGTTTAGTTTATAGATATAAAATTAATAATATAAAATATTATTATTATTTATGAAAGTTAAATTTTAAAAATTATTTATATAAAAAAGAAAGAAACTAAAATAATATTAGATTATTAGTATTGTCTTTTTCTCTTTTTTTTTTTTTGGAATTAGAACTATATACATATAACCTAATTAAAGTGGAAAAGTTGATTTCTCACAAAAATTGAAAATAATGCATGGTAGAAGATCAAAGGATGAGAGGGCTCAAAATTATATTAAGTCATTTACCAACCTGCCAAAGGACAATAATGATATAATTGACTAATTTTTGATATAAACACCAATTCATTGTGAAGCCCAAATATCAGTAAAAAAAAAAATTTTAATTTTGAGAACAAGAAACAGAAACGGTTATCGAATAAATTATTTGTTTCTCAAAAAATAACAAATATAAATGAAAATCAGGAAACGAGAATGTTACCCAAACGAGCCATAAGTATTTGTTTGAAGATTAGTGATTGTTAAGTGTTAAATTTGATGGAGAGTTGATGAGTAGTTTGATAGAAAATTTGATAAGTGATCAAGAGACGTAGTCGTTTGCTACCAAATACAAATAAATAGTTTTTGATTAGTGGTTTACCGGTTTGGTTTGGTGGGGGGGGGGGGGAGGGGGGGGGGGGGGG
>JBBMEG010011385.1:19489-31588 GCA_037832605.1 Cyclanthera cordifolia
GGTGGTTTACCACTCCCCTTTCCCCCCCCCCCCCCCCCCCAAAAAAAAAAAAAAAAAAAAACTTTGAGCAATATAATTTAGGGATATTTCAATTGAATTTTCATTTAGTATCCATTTAAACATAACCAGATATTGTTGTGATTGTTTAATCGAATAGAGCAGAGTCGCAGCTAAAATTAATAGATTGTGAACAGAATAACAATAATGAAGAGGAAGAAGAGAAAGAATGAAACAGTTATTTAATAGGGTAAAAACCACGGGCAATGATAGAAGAACTTCACTATAAAAATAGGAATTACAAACTTTCTCTCTTACAAAGTAGCAACAAACTCTCTTATAAGGAGAAATTCTCTCTATTTTTATCTCACACCCTCACTCACTTAGATGTGGGATGTCTTGAGAGATTTTAGGATGGTTTGCCAACAATGGGCATCATCTATTTATAGCACTTCCAAACTTGGGCTTCAAGTTTAATCCTATAACCATAAATTGACCACATCTTGCCTTGGTAATTAAGACAATCATGTGGTCACAATTTTGCCACATTTTAACTTTGACAAAGTGCATGCTCTAGATAATTCTACACCAATCTTAGATAAAGAGTGTTAGAGTTCTCTTCATCAATCTTGAATATACATGTATGATCTAGAATCTTCTTTGAACATCTAGAATAAACTAGGTGAATTATCTAGACTTCTCCAATATTATTTAACATATATATCATAAATTAGTTCCCAACTAATCATTCATGACAACAATATGTCAAATGCATCGAGCAAACCGAACAAGTACAGTGCAAAATAATTTGATTAGTACAAATTATATGAGATGTATACATAATTAGTTATTGAAGTCATTAGTTGAATAATTAGTTTGATTAGTTGTATAGTTGTCCACCACTGAACTAACTTGCTCTTCAACAGAGCTATTGGCCAATAAGTGTGTGTTGGACTTGAGAGGAGTGCAAGAGTTACTGATAGTTAAATACTTGTTTGGAGATATATGTTAATTGTAGATGGATGATTAATTACTTATTTGTGAATCTGTGTTATTAGGGATTAAGTGATATGTTTGATATGAAAAATCTGACGGAGTGGTTTGACAGAGTATTTGATGGGTAATTTAGAGTGATTGTTTATTACTAAGTACAAAAAAGTGGGTTTTTGAGAAATAGTGGTTTATCATTCATTGTCTACCGAAATCGTCAACATAGCCTAAGAGAAATAGGAAAGTGTGCTCTCTCATTTCCGCTTTGGTGTTATATCATTTGAATTCTCGTACCAAGGAGAAGTCTAGTTGGTCGAAGACTCAAATTTCAAAGTCATGCTTCTTTTTGGTGGTCCTGGGTTCAATACCCATCATTACTCTTCAATGTAGGTGAGTGTGACATTCTCGGGACCGGCAAATGGATGAAATAAGTGGGAGAGTGAAGAATAATGATTTTTGGTATTTGGATCAAATTATACTCTTTGCATCGCATTTTTTCAAATCATATTTTCATTTTCTTCCTAATTATTTTTTTTTCGTAATTATTTATTTTCATTCTCACATATTCGTTATTTTATTTTTTTATAATATCTTCTTCATTTCAAACACAAATTTCCTTCTTTCATAATTATATTTTCGCCTTAAACACAAATCATCATTGTTCTTATTCTTCACATAATTATCATTTACTCGTAATCATTGACGTTTTCTTTATAGAAAAGTCGGCTTAGGGTTTCAAAGATAGAAAGAAATGCACATGGGCGCTTATTTCTACCTTATAATATTTGATGGAATGACGAATTCAATTCAAAATCTAATAGACTTTCATTGACAACGACACACACACAACAAGTCCATATATCTTCTAGAGACCGTGAAAGATCCACATCAAACTCACAAAAAGGAAATTATGGAAAATGTCTCTTTTCATTATATATATATATATATATATATATATATATATATATATATTAAAAAAAAATAAAACTTTTACTAGAAAAATATTATTTCTGCAGACAATCTAGATTTTTTTTTTTTTTTTTTTAAGAAAATGAGTGGTTATTTACTACTTCTCAAAAACTGCTCATTTGTGTTTGATAGTAAAAAATCACTCTGGATCGCTTATCAATTCACGTCAAATTACTCCATCAAATTTTATATTAAATATATTAGTAAAACCTCTACTAATATCAATCTCCAAACAAATAATTAATTGAATTTTTTTTTTCCTTATCTCATATATTTTTTTATCTCATATTTAGTCAACTTTTTTTTTCCCTTATCTCATATTTAGTCAACTTTTTTTTTTCCTTGTCTCATATAATTTTTTATATGTACGTATATGTAATCTTTTTTTTATTCTCTCATTTATTTGATATCATATTTTAGAAATATATCTTCTATTTAAAAATTTTATTTTGTAATTTTAAATTAATTATTATTTTATAGCTAATTTCATAATTTAAAAATAAGTTTTGTTGGTAATTTAATTAACTTTAAAATTAAATTTGATAATCAATTCATTTTTTATGGTAATTTGATAGTCAATTTCGTAATTTAAATGAACAAGCGATTATAAGATTAGAGTCTTTGTTTGGTTCTTCATAGTTACAACGTGCAACATAATACTTAAGTTTTTTAACTTATTTTTCAAAAAACAAAAAAAAAATCATTCGTTTTATTTTAAACTTTTTTCTTCTAAATAATTTTATTTATTTTTCCAACGTTTTCATTTAAATTTGAATTATTTTATTTTAGTATATCTTTTTTTTTTCTTTACTCTCATTGATTTATATTTTAAAAATTTTAAATAAAAAATATTTTGTAATTTTTAATAAACGATATAATACAATCCACATTTTATAAATATGTTTTTTAACGTTGAATTAATATTAATTTCATAATATTTTAAATATAATTTTTTTTATAAATAATGGTACATATTTTTATTTTTAATTATCTAAATAAATTTTAAATATTTATTAATTTATATTATCAATATTGTTTTATGTTTTAATAAAAATTTTGAATAAATAAATAAATAGGTACTATCATACAAAAAATAACATTAATAGTAATTTGAAATTTGAAATAATAAAAAAAATTAAAAATTATTTTTTGTTTAAACATATTCGTATATATTACATCATTTAAAAATTAAACATTTTTCACAAGTTCCCCATAAATACTCTTCATCCAAACACAATATCAATAATATTCCTATCTAATCATTCTATCAAAACCCTTAATCAAACGAGCTATTAACACTCACTCAAAATAATCATTCCAATAAAATTTAAGGGCACGTTTGGCTACTCCGATAAGAGAAAGAAACGAAATATTAGTAAGTATGTGTTTTGGATGTAGAGTTGTGAAGGGATAAAAGTTGATCTGCAGTTAGTTTTTTTAGATGAGAATGAATACAAATTGATTTGATGGAATTGAGATTATTTTTTATAAAAATTACATTAAAAAATTAAAGATAACTAATATGATATGCATAGTTAATTGGAAAAAAAAAAAATAAATACAGTAGACCACCTGACACCCAAACACGCCTTGAAGGCACTAACACACCCTAACTCAACCCACATCCAAGAGATTACAAAAGGGTTAGTGTGGCCCAGTTGATATCAAATCTCCAGCTACACATAAACCATCTGGTGGGCCCATTCTAATTACTGCCTGTGATCAACTGTCATCTCACCTCCAGGCCCACAAAAACTTAACCCTCAGCTAGCTACTTTTTCTTTTTTTTTTCTTTTTTTTTTTTAATTTTTAAATTTGGTTCAAATGTAATTTTAGATGTTGAAAGTTTACTTCCACCTTATTTCATAGTATCAATAAGTTAAAATGAAAATAGCTGAATTGACGATAACATATTAAAAACCACCATATTTGTCATTTCTAATGCCATTTTAATTGTATGTTTTCTAGCTACTCAGACCAGAAGCGCGTCTCCGACCTATATTTGAATAGACCGCTCTTAAAAAATGAAAGAAAAGCAAACTCTCATAGTTCGTAGTCCAGCTCCAACTTTAGAGGGAAAGCTTTCACTTGTTCTTTCTTCTGCAACTGCTACTGAAGAGAGTGAGAAGGAAGAAGCCTAACTTCCAGCAGAGCATGCATTTATCCCTACATTGGAAGGACCCTCAAACTTGCTAGTCCAGTAACAAAGCTTGTAAACCAAGAGCGGAACGAAGAGCTGAAACGTCACCTTTTTTCTGCTTCTATCAAACCAGCTCAATAGTATTAATGTAACTTAAGAAGTATGAGATTATTAGTTCGAATTTTCCACCTCAATTATTTAAATCAAAAAAAAAAAAAAATTGGTATGTTTTCTAAATTGAGGTTATGGGTTAGAAAATGTGAAGCAATATTTTCTTTTCCTTTTTTTAAATTTTGAGAAATTTGAATTTCCAAAGATTTTTCATTACTAAAAATCATACATTATTATATATAGTGCATATGTCTTATATCAAAACTAATTGACGATGAAAGTAGTACTTCGTTTATTTTAAAATTGTTAAAAGATCTACCTACTTCTAATATAGAATCTTCAAGAAATAGCTTAAACAATGATTATGTTAAAAAATCGTGGTAGAGTTGGAAGATGGTATATCAAGATAATTTTCTTTCCCTATCTTTTTCTCTATTTGGTAACTTATAATTAGATATACAAATATGATATGTATTATAAACATGAAAATCCAAAAATAACACTCAATTTCATATTTTAGGAAAATATACCTCTTGGAATTTTGGTTTGTATGGTCTAGAGATTGATACATTAATCAAAGTTATATGATAGTGACATATCTTTCTTTTTCTTCTTGACCTTGGCTAATGGCATTCATTTCATTTCTTCTTTTACCCTTTTGTATATTTGCAAAGTACAATATTTAAACCCTACCCTTTGCTCGTAATTAATTCAATATGTATTTACTCAATTCGTAACCAATCAAATGGCTTGTCGGGGGTTGCTTGTCATTAGCTTTGTACCTTATTTTAGATCTTTATTCATACCTTCTCTAGCTTTGAATAAACGTTTTTTAAAAGAAATGTTTATACATAAAACACTTTATGGTTTTTATTATATACCCCTAGGTCTCCTCTCTTTTTTTATCCTCGAATTCACTCGTGACGCTGGTGTTAAACACCAAACATGAAACCACTGCGCCACTGATTCATTCGGTTAGGAATGTTTGACTTTGTGTGCATTAATAACAATATTGGTTTTTATCCATCAAAATATGTTTGCACAACAATTTTTTATTAAAAAAATACAATTAAATAAATGGGAGTCAAATATAAAATTCTAAAATCGAATCTGTGACGTAGTAGTAAACTGAATTACTATCAAATAATGAAACCACACTAACAAGAACTTTATTTTGCTTTTAAAAGTTGTTCTTATTTTCACACACTTTATAAATGATTTTTTTTTTTTTTTTGAGATAGCTATTTTACAGTATACTTGGGTATATATTAAACTATTGTCACAGATAGGCTTCTGCCTAGGATCGAGAGAGAGCACACCTCTCGAGTCCAAGTGTTTAACCAACTGCTCCACCTCTTCGGACCTGATTTTCATATTTTCTAAGTAGACATTTAAATTTGTAGAGATATACAAAAAAAAAAAAAAAAAAAAAAAAAAAAAAAAAAAAATTTCTTTCACACTTTTGACCTCGACGTTGAATTTTCTTTTTTCTTTTTCTTTCAAAAAAAAAAAACAAAAAAAAAATCACATAAATAAAAGTAGTATCCCTTAAGTTAAATGATATGGGAACTATAAATTTCAGTTGATGATGAGGAGAGAAGTGGTTCTAGAGGTCTGTTCACATTTTTTTTAAATGTGTAATTTTGAATATACAAAAGAATAAGAGAATTTATTGATGGGTGATGGATCAACCAATTAGAAATATTTAAATTTAAAGGTTGAAATGAGATAATTGAATTGAAGAAGCTAGGCTAGGGGGGGCAAAGGTATGTTGATTATTAGAGTGTGGTCCAAAGGGGTATAACATCCACAAGCTTGTGATAGATGAAATAAATTAGGACCATCCAACTCTTTTTTATTTATTAGGATGGAGGAAAAAAATAACTTTTTAAATTATGAATTAATCTGGTGTGGGCCAGTGCACATTGATTATATATCCTAACGGTTTGATTAGTACATGAAATATATATACATATATATAATATTATTGAGTCAACCTTTTTCATGAAAAATATATTATTGAGTCAACACAAATATTGACATGAGAGAGCCCAAAATCTATGAATAGGGTTTAATCTAATCATATATGATTATTCCTCTTCTCGAATGTCTGTCGGGATAATTCAATTTCTCTCTCACTTTGAAGACTACGTTTAACTGTTCTCTCCTAGTGGTTTTTATTTTTCTCTTCTATATATATATATATATATATATATATTTTTTTTTTTTTTTTTTTGAAAAATAAAATATCTTATAAATTAAGTCAATATATTTATGTATGGAAAAATTATTCTGAAGTGGAGATTACAAACTATGTGACCAAGTCTTCCACCAACTGCGCCACTCACTTGGGGACAATTTTTTTTTTTTTTTTTGTATTAACTTTTTTTCATTATTCTCATATTTGTTATTTGACTTTATTTTTCGCAATTATTCTTTTGACTCCAAAAATTTGATGTAGACGATTTCCAAAAAGATCTACGAATTTCAGCATCACTAATAATTCGATATAAACGATTTCTCAAAAATTGAATCTTTATCTTTAATAATTGTTATTAGCATCGATTATTGCTAATCTTTCATTCTTCCAAATAAATGAATATCATATGGTACTTTCAACATCTAGATTGAAATTGAGATTTTAGAATAAAGGAAAAATAAAACAAAATTAATAGTTTCGTATTGTGATTTCAAATTATCAGCAATAAGGTGTGAGAGTTTGAAATAAGTATAGTGTAACATAAAAACATTATATAATATATATATATATAATTTTTTTTTTTTTTTGTAGGCAATTTTTCTTGTATAGAAAAATTTTGAAAATATCTTTGATATTGCAGAAAAATGGATGGTGATATACCATATTAAAAAGTGTGAACATTTATCTCAAGACCAATTGGTAAAGAGGAGATTAACGTATCATATAAATATGTTGAAGAGAGTTAGTTTGAATATCAGCTAGGACGGATCGACTATGTGATGGAAAGCTTGATTGGCACTTTGTTCGAGGGGAGCATCAGATGCAAACAAAGTATCTAATATTTGTTAGAAAAGGGGAAGATAATATTGAGTAAATAAGTGATGATAACCATCTCTATTGATATAAGGTCTTTTGAGTTAAACAAAAAATCAAGTCACGAGAGTTTATACTTAAATAGAACAATATCATGTTAATATGAAAATTGGATTAGGGTTGTCATCTTTACCAAAATTTGATTTGAAGATGCCAAGGTGGTGGCTGAGCAATTTTTCTTTTTTTTTTTTATTTTAGAATTACTTGCATTCAATTTTTCTATCTTTAATAGCATTAACTTTCAGCTAATTAATTAGAAATCGTCACAAATACAGTAAAAAGGTAATACTATTAATATATATATATATATATATATATATATATATTCTTCTAAAAGATAAAATATAGAAATTAAAAAATACAAATCTAAAAAAATAGCATTTGAAATAATAAATAAAATAAAATTATTGTTCATTAAGCAAAGCTCATAAAATATAAATGCTTCTGTAGCTCTTCTGCAAGAGATTATGTGATTGACTTAATTTTTAGAATGAAGATTTATTTTGAGTATTTAAAAATAATGATCACCATAAAAAACTTGTTTATATGCAGTGTTAAAGAATATTTAGAATGATTATTTATTTTGAGTATTTATAAGTAATGATTAGTAAATATTACCATCAAAATTAAGCTTGTTTTGGATTTAGTTTTTTAGAGTATTTAGAATTAGTATTTATAATGAAAATTTATTTATAATATTTAGAAGTAATGATTAGAGTCAAAAGCTTGTTTATATGTAATTTTAAAGAGTAGTACTTATTTTGAGTATTTAAAAATAATTATTGTGTAAAAAACTCGTTTTGAAATGTAGTTTTTTAGGGGTAGTTTGTAAATACTATTTCTGGATACTTTTATAGATACTCAATCCAAACATTCCTTAATTGTCCAACTCCTCAATAAAAAAATCACATCCAAAAGTGTTATTAACCATCACTCTACAAACTTTTCTATAAAAAGTTACATTCCAAAGTCTACTCAAATGATGAGACTTTCTTCTTGGCTTATCTCTTTCGAAAGAATATGGTCGAATGAACCAACAATGAGTGAATGGCGAGAAACAATAATATGGATGGAAACCTCTTCTCTTCTTCATTCTTGCACTCTTTTCTCTCTCAACAATGATGAACAAATAAGTGAACATACACAAAGTACTTGATAGAAAGTAAAGGGATAGATAGTTGACAAAGGTATTGAGTAGTTCGGCCAATATCGACTCACATCCACTTTGAATAGCAAGATTCAAGTAGTATTATAAATGGAGTACGTTTCTTGGAATACAATCTAATTTGTGGAAACTCCTATATAAATTCCAACCAAATTGTCGGTCTTTTGTGTCATGTTTATAGAAGTTATTACAACAAACTTGTAACAAACTTTCTGTTATGTAATAGAATACAGCGTTACACCTACATTAGTATTCCACTGATTTAATGAATTCAAATTTCAACTAAATGAAGTTTAAATTAAACACTCTGATACAGCTAATCTTAATTTGCAATACAAGATATTAATATAATCACTCTACCACTCACTCTACAAATTCACGTCCCAAACGAGTTAGAATCTAAATATTAGCTTTGGTCTTTTCTTTTTTTTTTCTTTTAAGTTTTTTTTTAATTAAGTTTTTTTTTTTTTTTTTGTCTTTTAAGTTGAAACTTTTTTTTTTCTTTTTCTTTTTTTAGGTTTCGCACTTTATTTTTACTTCTCTTTATAAGTATTTATCTTTTGTAAAAAAAAATAAATTAATAATAAATAAATAAATATGGACCTTTTTACAGTTTTTGTAAGTTGAAATCTCTTTTTTCTTTTAATATTTTTTTTTCTTGTTTTCTACACTTAAATATATACCATCTTTTCCCTTTATTTTTATTTGTATTTTTTGCAAGTATTTATTTTTGTGAAAAAATATTGATTTATGTTTTTTCTTTCACTTCAATTTTTTATGATATTATTTTAGTTCTTTGTTTTCTTCTCTTAAATATATATATATCACTTTTTTCACTTTATTTTTACTTCTCTTTTTTTTTTAATATTTATTTTTGTGAAGAGATTTGGTTTTTTTTTTCACTTTATTTCTTACTATATTATTTTAGTTCCTTGTTTTCTTCTCTTAAATATATACATTTTTTTCACTTTATTTTTACTTCTTTTCTCTTTATAAGTATTTATCTTTTGTAAAAACTTATAGATTTATTTTTTTCTTCACTTTATTTTTTCAATATTGTTATAGTTTCTGGTTTTTTGCTTTTTAATATACCATTTTCACTTTTTTTTTTTTTTTTTGTGAACGAATATAAATTGGTTTTTTTTTCTGCACTATTTCTTTTATATTTTTTTAGTTTCTATAAAAAAAATGTTTATATATTTGTTAAGTTATTTCTAAATTTATATCTATTTTATCTTTTGCCATTGATTAAAAAAAAAAAGTGATTGCATCTATTTTCATTATTTGGTTGATTTTTATTTTCACTTAAGTCATTCAATCTTATATATGTGTAATATTTATACTTGTTTTTTTTTCTTTGTCTAAATACTTTGTTTCTTTTCATTTTTATGTCTTTATTAATATTTATTTATGCACAAATTATATTGTATAGAAACTTTTTATTTTATTGATTTAAATATATAAATATATATATATATTTAAAAATACTTTAGACTTAAACAATTTACATTTTGAAGATAATTCTTCTATTATACTTATAAGAAAAATACTTTTTAACTGTCATGTTGAATGAAATTAATCAAAATACACCTAAAGTATCCATAAACAAGCAAACCCATAAATATAAATATATATAAATATATATATATATAAATATATATAAATATATATAAATATATATATATAAATATAAATAAATATAAAGTAAAGTTGGCCCCCCAAACTAATCTGCCCCACGTATAAATAATAAGTGTACATCCCAAAAAAGGGTATATTCTTAAGACAACTAGTTGCCACGATGAATAAAAGAGTTGGCTTTGGCAACAGGCACAGCATGCAACAACAGCACAGAGCATGCTTCAAAAAGAGTCTCATGATCAGAACATCAACACTATGCCCTTTTTTCAGAATAAATTTCATATCATCCCTCGCACGTGCCAAGATTCCAATGCCTTCAAATGCATGCCTATAATTCCAATTTCAATGTCCTCTATTTGATTTATATTTTAAAAAGCAATTTAAAGAGGATCTTTTCTTTTTTTCTTTTCTTTTTTTTTTTTTTTTTTGATGTTGTTATTGCTTTTATTTTTTCCCTCTCTCTCTCTCTCTCTTCTTCCCCCATTACTAAAAAAGAGTTGCTAAATCTCAAAATGCTGTCTCTCTCTAATTTAGCATTAATCTCCTTTATGTCTATTCTTCAAGATTTGTGTGTGTGTGATATCTTCATGAGAGGGTGAAAAAATGAAGTTGCATTTCAATGCCATGTGTTTGCTAAGAGGTTGCCATTATTTTACCCAATTGATTGAGTGTACAATCATTTAAACTTATTTTTAGTACTTTTATTGTACATAATTATTTTAGCTTTTATTTTATTTAATTGTACATAACTTTTGACATAGTTGAAATCTACGTTATTTTTTAAAGGTAAATTATAAATTTAATCAATATGATTTTATAAAAGTCAGAGCTTAGTCCTTGAAAATCTAAATTTTAGCCCTTATGATTTGAAGAATTATAGAATTTAGTCCCTATGGTTTGAAGAAATAGAATTCAGTCCTTATAGTTTGATAAAACTTAAAAAATAGTCCGTGGTATTCGTAAATAGTAGGTGAATTAAATATGTAAATGTGATGTCTGAATTTGTTTTTTTTCCAATTAATTACTTATCTCGATCACACTCTCATTATTAATTAAACACAAATATAACTAACTTCTACATATTTTATTAATCAACAATTACGAACAACGGACTATTTTTTAGATTTTATCAAATATTAGGGACTAAATTCTAATTTTTCAAATTATAGAGACGTAGATTTTTCCAAACCTTATGGACTAAATTCTAGTTCTCATCAAATTATAGGGACTAAATTTATAATTTACCCATTTTTAATGATGTTGATCATGTGATTGACAAATCACATAAATAATGAGAATAATATTTTTGACTAGGGTATGAAATGAGGAGAATGACTATCAGAATCATCCATAATTATTTTCTTTATAATCATATTTCTTAAAATCACATTTTTTTACTCGCTCTAACTACTTTTTACTATTCTATTTTTGACAAGGGTTGGGTGTGATATCACTACATTCAAAAACCCAAAGGCGACGAGGGCAACAGCGACAGAAGAAAATTCCGTCGCTGTTGATACGATACGGCGACAGAAAATCACATCGTCGCCTTTGTTTCACACCAACGACAATTGAACACTTGTTCTTCGACTTTCCTCATAGCAAAGACGACATAAAAGCTTCCTCCGTCGCCTTTGATGTAAATCAAGATTTTTGAATTAGGCAAATGCGACGAAAGAAGCGCTTTTGTTGCCTTTGCGCAATCATTTCCCCCCAAAACCAATTTTGGGCGGAAAATTTTGGGTTTCGGCACTTCACCGCTTTCTCCGTCGCCTTTGCCCTTACGCTATTTGTTTTTGGTGGGCAAAGACGATGGAGCCTAATTCCGTCGCCTTTGCCCCCGATTACATAATGCACATATCAACCTTTCTTCACCATTTCTCCGTTTCAATCTTCCATTTTCTCGCAAATCCTCCAAAAAATCTCATCCTCCTCGCCGCCTCTTTCACCAGAAACCACCACCACTCTTCCAAAAGGTAAGATTACATGTTTATTTCGTTTAAAGTTTCGTTAAAT
>JBBMEG010011426.1:0-31580 GCA_037832605.1 Cyclanthera cordifolia
GTGCATTTCCTTCCAAGTACTTCCATTCTTAACTAAAGGTAGATAACTAGCAGTATTCATTCTCCTCTTTTGATTGTATATAACAAATAAACATACCAAAACATAAACGTCACAATTGCTATGTTATGAGTTTTATCAGTTGCATAGTCGAGACTACTATAACAACTTAAATTGGATAATATAAGGTATCCATGTTTTACATCTTTGTATATACTAGCACGATAACAACAAGAATATGTACATATCATTTGCAAATCCATCAAAATCTTTACCCTCTAGTTGATTTTTAATTCAAAAATTCAAGAAATCTATAAGAAAAAGACATGTTATTCTAGGGATACGAAAACAAAAAACGAACCAAATAGGTACCTAAATGAATGGGTTTGTCCTTACACATTGATGTACATATTGCAGAAGTGACCTCAGAGGAGTCTTGTGTATCTTTGTATTGTTGAGATTTAAGGAAAGGAGCATGCAGATAACGCGGTAGAAAAATGTGGGTTTTTCAAAAATATTAATTAAATCCAATTAATTAATCTACAAGTGAGTTACCCCTAAATGATAGACTTGTTATAAACATAAAGTTCTCACATTGACTAACGCCTCTAATCTAGTCTAGTTCTTTATGTTGAGTAGGATCGACAATTCCCTAGATTGCCTGAATGGTCTCTTTTTAATATTCCATTTTATATCTCCCTTATTAATACAGAATGTCTTGTGGGAAGCTATTTAGATAAAGTGAAGTTGGGATAATTTTGTCATCGACTTGACAAAAGAGAAGAGAAATCTCAACTTAAAGAGGATGTTCTCTATATGAGATAGGATGAGATTAGAGAACTTCAAATGCCTTTTAGTGTTGATTTTGTTATGGGTTGTGTTCTAAAGGTCTGTTAGTTTGTATTTAAGAACAAACACGTAATGTTAGACATTTATTATTATTTTTTGTTATTAGTAAGAGTTATTATTTTCCATAAATTGCACATTTAATATTCAAACGTCATTCAGCCTAATCGCATTAATTAGATTAATGTCGATATACCATTGGTTATTTAGATGAACACTTGGCCAAGTATGTAAGATATACAAGTGGATATAGTTACAAGTTTATAACCTAAATTGTCTACTATATATGAACTAAGGCTGGAATGCCTAAGTTTTGGTTACACTGTTGGTGCGACCCACACATTAAAGATATATACCGTATATTTCAAGTACTTAATGATTTTACATTAGCCAAAATCACATAAAATAAAATATGGATCCACATTTCTAAACTTCGTATAACTAAAAATTACAACATATGGGCTTCAATTGAATTGCCTAGCTATTTCCAAAAATAAATGTATATACTAAAAAGAATTACTTTGTTTAGAGTATGTAGTCTTCCTAAATATGAATTCTCACATGTAGCGTCCAAAAAATTTAACTCATTCTGCACGCACTTCATCCAACTCAGTTAGCGCGTAGGTGTCCGTTCTACCGATCTATTAACATAAAGTTGCAAATATAACAATTAATTTCCAACTTAAAATGAATAAAGCATTACAAAGAAAGACTATCATAGTTCTGAAAAATACTTGATTTTGCATAAGAATTCCAAGGTAATACAAAACCATATTAACTTCTTTCTTTATTCTTTAGATATTCTATTAATAATAAAGTCATAAATAATAGGATGATAATCAATACTTGCCTATCTACCAAGATTTAAGTTATGAAAATAAAAAACATACAAATTATTAAAAGCTTACTTATCATCAATCCATTTAATAACCAAAAAATAAAAGTCAAACTCTGAAGTAGAAAGATAGAGGTCTAGAAACCCAAATAAGAGATGAGGTCAATACCACGAGTAACAAACGGTAAACAAAGATCTCTAACTAACTGTGCAAAATTGAATGCAGTTATCTCTATCTATTGAGTACTAATTAACTATTACAATCTATGAAATTAATCAAATACACAAAAATTAACTATTATGCCAAAAAAAAGAAAAGTAAATACCATAAACATGAAAGTCCTAAAAAACCTTTTTTTTTTTTAGTATAACAACCATATTTAAAGTTAACTATAATATCATGGGACAATTGAAGTTAATACAACGACATATTTATGATTAGAAAATTGAACTTGCAATATTCCAATTAAATATCTTCATACTTACAATTGGATTTAACCTGTTTTAGTCCTATCAATATGAGTATAGTTTCACATTATATACAACCTAATAATTATGATATTATAAGTAATATGAAATAATAATAATAATAATAAACAAAATCATAGAGAACTTTTTAGATGAGAAATCAGTTGGGATATTCTAATATGAACATTCATACTAGTTAAATGTTTCCCAGTAAAAAATTTATATATGAATGAACATCAAAAAAATATTATGATATGAACTTATCAATGGTTATTCACGATGTAAAAGAAAATTCGTGAGAGATTTACCTTCAATTGCTTCCTTGTAAAAACAAAGCATCTCTCCCCCTCTGCCCCTTCATAAATAAGATATAACATTATAAAAGATTAAAAAAAAAAGAGATGTTAAAATCTAATTAAACTAAAATGAGTTCAAATGGAGATTTTAAATGGTCTTCCACTTATTTGTTTATTCCTTAAATTTTTGATTGATCATAAGAAATAAACAATCAAGTGGAAGGTTATTTAAAATATAATTCACAATAAAAATGTTTACATCAAAAATCACATTTTTATTCGTGAGAAATATTAAATGGAGCAACGCGTCGTCGATGGCAGCACGTCGTCAGCAAAAATGTGAGTCATACCTCAAAATCTTATCCTTGTAGCGAAGACACGGATCTGGCCTCATATTCGCGAATTGATTCTCCTAGTTTTGTAGATCTAAGAAAAATAAAGGTGGGTTTTGACGTTTTTCTTGTCGAAAACAATGGTGAAGAACACGCTAGAGAGGTTTAAAAGATGAAGAAAGCTTACAGCGATGATGGTGAGCTAGGATGAGGACTAAGGACGAAATTTGCTCGCCGGACGGAACATCAATCGTCACGCGAACACTAAGCTGAAAGGAAAAGCTGGAGCACACCTCGTTGTGGAACCGCTGGTTGGACGAATGAAACTCGCTGGCCGGACCGCTCAAATTAAAATGTTACTCCTTGGTGGTCGAAAGACACGACATACAGCTTTGGGCGGGGGGTCTCACACAGATTAGTGTGTTTACTGAAGTAAAAAAAAAAAAATTGAATAAAGAGAGAGCAAAAAGAACTAAAATAATAATTGGTTATTTATATGATAATTCATTTCTAATTTTTGAGTGATATAAATTTAAGGAAGTCCAAAAATCTTAAATTTCAAATGGGTTAAACTTAAATATTATTTCTACTACTTCAATATTTCTTTTAAAATAAGAAAATATAAGGTTAGGATGATTAGTTATTATTATTATTGTTATGGTTGCTATTATTATTATTATTAGTGTTCGTTTTTTTATAAACGTCAGCTAATTATCACGCCTTTTCACATTTGTTAACGTTTTTTATTTTTAAGATATATTACTTGACGTTCTGGTCTTATAAACGCTAACTATTTAAAAATTCACTAGCGTTTTTTCACACTAGTTGATACTTTTCATGTTTAAGATGAATTACTTAGCGTTCGGTTCTTAAAAACGTCGACTAGTAATCATGCCTTTTCACATTAGTTTACGCTTTTTTATGTATAAGATATATTACTTAACATTTTGGTCTTATAAACGCCAACTATTTAAAAATTCAGTAACGCTTTGTCATATTAGTTGACGCTTTTAATGTTTAAGATATTACTTGACGTTTGGTTCTTAAAAACGTCAACTATTTAAAAATGTCGAGAGTCAACTATACTAATTTTTGTAGTAGTGTTAGGAATTTAATTATAGACTCAGATCAACTACTTCACCAAGGATGATTGTATATCGATGTGAACTTAATCCCGAGTGGGTTGCGAACTTCTGCTTTATGAAAACTTTCTTTGATGTGTATGGTGAGACCAATCAAGCAACACTGCGTCAATAAGCATTCCATGTTGGGATTTATCGTAGTGAGTAGTTGAGAACGCAGCGTCACAATAACAAATTCACGGATTCCCTAATATAGAGAAAGAAGTATAATTGTTCTCTTAAGAGCTGATATCGAGGCTTGAACAAAGAGATTCATGCCTCTCATTAGCCCGAGAGGACATTCATTTATTGTGGGACTATAAACAACTTGCTCATGAGAGGAATCAATGACGCTTAAGGTGAAAGATGTAATCACTTGGGTAAAATGGACATTTTGACCCAGCTGTGAATCACAAACAAGCTCGTAATGATCATACGACAGATGATCGATTATATTCGTGGACACTAACTTGTCCAATATTGCAAGAGATACCAGCATAGGCCTTTAGTGAAATAAGCCTCTTTAACGAATATGGCTTAGATCCTGGGTCGTTGTAACTTTCAACCTATAGATCCACCAATCTCTGGACTAGCTCAAAACTATCGATACGTTGGTTCATTAGATATGAGTTTGAGAAGTTCAAATTCATGGATTAATTATGTGAGATATAATTAATTAATATTTATTGGATAAATATTAATGAGGAAAAATTAATTTATTAGATAAATTAATTCTAAATAATTATGGGATAATTATTAAGAAACTTACTCCACATAACAACTTTTCATTCATCTATTGTAATTATAGCATTTAAAAAAAAAAACAATGACTACATAGGAGATTTTCATTTGTTTTTCAACAATTTTAATTTTACCTTCTTTTCAACAAATTGATTAAAGACGGTTAGCAAGATGATTGAATCTATCAGCAAACTGATTGAGTCTATCAATTGAACTACTGATTGAAGACTACCAGTTGAACTACTAATTGAAGGCTATCAGGTGACATAAAACTACTGATTTAAGGCTATCAACTGAACTAATTGAGGCGAGGGCATTTTGGTCATTTTACATAGACGACCTATTTTTCTGCTATATAAGAAATATTTTCACAATTTTGCTACTTGTGAAAAAAAATTTGGTTTCTTTTTTGCTATACATGAAACATTCCCTAATTATTAAGTTCTCAATTGTAAATATTTTTGACATATTGGGTTGATAATTATTATTAAGTTTGTAAATTATAATTAATAATATGTTAGAAAAATTTATTTAATAGTTATTGGATAATTATTAAATGAAGAATATTAATTAATATCTTGGACATATTAATTGAATTAATAATTATTGGATAATTATTAATGTAGAGAATTAATATATTTGATATATTTATTATTGGGATTTATTTATTTAATAATATGTTGGATGCATTATGTTTTGGAATTTATTCGATAAATATCAAATAAAATAAGTAAAACAATATATGAGATATATCCTAGGATTCTAACTAAAGAAAAGAAACGTCAATGTTAAACGTTGACCAAGTTCAATTAACGTCGTTTTAGATAGAATAAAAACGATGTTGTTGGATGCAACGCGAGGTCCCTGACTTCAGCTTAAATAGTAGAGTTTTCGTTTCTAAAAGAAAACGACACCATTTCGCTTTTCATTTATTTTTGATTCGTGCCGATGATTCCATTTCTAAGTGGATGATCATCTACAGGTTCTAGAAGCTTAAAGCTCAAATCGTTGAGTGATGTATACATCCTACCTCGGCTTGGAGGTAAGTAAATAAGTTTCTATGTCATGTACATTTTTATTTGTTGTATGAATGTTCAGGAAACTAATGTGAGTTTCTAGTTGTGTTGTGCTCTTTTAGAGTAAGGTATGAGTTCTTAAAGGTACTTCATCGTCTCTTTAAGGGACGTGTGAGTTCTTAGTGATGTTTCACTCTTATAAATGTATAGTGTGTTCCTAGTGATGTCTCACTCCATTGAGAGTGCGATGTGAGGTGCGATGATAATTCATTCCTTTGGAAGTGCATGGTGAGTTAATCAAGGTGTTCAACTCATTTGAGAGTGCATGATGAGTTACTGTTATTTTCACTCTGTTAAGAGTGTTGTGGGAGTTACTAGAGATGTTTCACTTCTTTGGGAGTGTAGGTTGAGTTGAAAATGGTAATTCACTCTTTATAACTATAGTGTGACTTGCTAAGGGTGTTTCACTCCTTTGAGAGTGTATGGTGAGTTGTTAAGGGCGTTCCACTCATTTGAGAGTACATGGGTGAGTTGTTAAGGGTGTTTCACTCATTTGAGAGAGTAGAGTGAGTTGCTAATAAATTCTCACTCATTTAAGAGTGTGTGGCGTGTTGTTACTTGTGCTTTACCCGTTTAATCATGTGGTTGTACTTATATGTTGAGGATATTAAATCACACCTGAACTATACATGATTGAACGAGGTGTTAGTTAAAACATGTTTGAATGGTATATTATTAGTTAAGGCATGAATGGATATGAATATGTGATTTGTATTGTTGAATGATGAACTGTTATAAGTTGTGTGGGGAGATGGATGGTCGATGTTAAAAGACCTATATTTAGTGCAGTTAGGGTGTACGACTCTAGAGCGATTATGTCATATGCAAGCTTTTTATTCCTCAATGGTAGTTGGAAGAGTGGGGAGTCGAGCTTAGATCTCGAGGTTGATCAGATTGGTTGTTGAACAGTAGGGAGGTGTGCTAGTGCAACTAGTACGATGACCACTATGAGATTGATCATACAAGTAGGTGTGAGTACCTCTTGGTATACAAGTTCTTGTAACCATGAATGCATAGTGATAATCAGGGTCAAGAGAGAGTAGCCAAGTGTTAGTGGTGTTATGCCGGTTTACTCTAGGTGGTAAGGGTTTGTGGTGGAATTCCTTAGAGTTTCGTGTACGTAGTAGGCAAGATCAATTCTTCTAGTCAAAAGTTGTGATGCTAGCTAGTTATCAATTTGGGCATGAGTAATGTACTTATATGTTACATGTGCACAGTGTTTCATAATCTAGTTAGACAGCTTAGTGAGTAGAGAGTTATATTTGGACTGGAGTATAAATATGCATCAAAGATAAGATGGTGTGCAATAAATGGTTAACAGTCGTGAGATTTTAAGAACAATACACATGGCTGATTCATGTTTAGAAGTTACTAGTGTGATCTTAAAGCTCCGACGACGAATGGTAGTTACCGCACAGAAAAAACAACTTACTTTGTATGAATATACTCACTTTGGCGATTGTTTACTCCAGTTGGTTTCTATGAGATTTAATTTTGCGACGTGACTTGGTTGTGATTGGTGGCCTATACGTTGTGGTATTTTGACCAATATCACAAACCTAGGTTCTCAGGTTGTTGTCTTTTAACTGTAATTTATTATATATTACCTAGATCTTTTGGGGTGTTACACTTCCCTTTAAAGAAGGAATGAAATTTCGTCCACCACTTTTTGGAGTGAAGGGATTTTCAAATTATTTGTTTAAATTGAGAAGGGATAATCTTTGACTTTTTCCATATCTTTTATTCTTGGATATATAAATATATTATATTTTTCAAATTTAAAGATCACTTTCCTACTATAAATAGGAGGACTAGAAGACATTCATTCTCATCCCACTTAGTTGAGAGTAACACAATTCTCAAACAGAGAAATCCCTTTGAGAATTAAGTCATCTTGTTAACCTGAGAACTTAGGTATGAGCTGAAGGTATGTGCAACAAGTTTATTCTACTAAAGTTATGTGCTGAACTCTTTTGCACTATAGGAAAATTTATCTCCACAGATATAATCGGTCATTTTCTATGTGATCATCCACGAGTTTGTTCGTAATTCAAAGCTAGGACAAGAAATTCGCGCTTTCTCTATAATTACATCTTTCTTCTTAAGCACCACTAATTCCTATAATAAACAATTTATTTATAGTCCCATTAAACTAGTGTCCTTTTGGGTCAATGAGAGGACGATACCCTTTAGTCAAGCCTCAGAATTAGTTCTTTAAGGAAACAACTCTACTATTTCCTCAATATTAAAAAAAATTGTGATAATTAGGGTCAAGAGAGAGTAGCCAAGTGTTAGTGGTGTTATATCGTTTTACTCTAGATGGTAAGGGTTTGTGGTGGAATTCCTTAGAGTTGCGTGTAGTAGGCAAGATCAATCCTTCTAGTCAAAAGTTGTGATGCTAGCTAGTTATCATTTAGGGCATGAGTAATATACTTATATGTTGCATGTGCATAGTGTTTCATAATCTAGTTAGACAGCTTAATGAGTAGAGAGCTGCATTTAGTCTGGAATATAAATATGCATCAAAGATAAGGTGGTGTGCAATAAATGGTTAACAGTCGTGAGATTTTAAGTACAATACACATGGTTGATTCATGTTTGGAAGTTACTAGTGTGACCTTAAAGCTCTGACGATGAATGGTAGTTACCACACAGAAAAACTACTTACTTTGTATGAATATACTCACTTTGGCAGTTTTTTACTCCAATTGGTTTCTATGAGATTTTTGCAACGTGACTGGGTTGTGATTGGTGGCCTATACGTTGTGGTAGTTTGACCAAGATCACAAACCTAGGTTCTCAGGTTGTTGTCTTTTAACTGTAATTTATTTTATATTACCTAGATCTTTTGGGGTGTTACACCTTCTTAAAGAAGGAATTAAAATTTCGTCCACCACTTTTGGGAGTGAAGAGATTTTCAAATTATTTGTTTAAATTGAGAAGGGAAAAACGTTAATTTTTTGCATATCTTTTATTCTTGGATATTTAAAGATATTATATTTTTTTAATTTAAAGATCACTTTCCTACTATAAAAGGAGCACTGGGAGACATTCATTCTCACCCACTTAGTTGAGAGTAACTCAATTCTCAGACAGAGAAATCTCTTTGAGAACTGAGTCATCTTTTTAACTTGAGAACCTAGGTATGTGCTGAAGGTATGTGCAACAAGCTTATTCTACTAAAGTTATGTGCTGAACTCTTTTGCACTAGAGGAAAATTTAGCTTCACGGATATAATCGGTCATTTTCTATGTGATCATCCTTGATTTTGTTCGTAATCCAAAGCTAGGACAAGAAATCTGCTCTACCTCTATAGTTACATTTTTTTTCTTCTTAAGCGCCACTAATTCATATAATAAAAAAGTTATTTATAGTCCTATTATAAATTAGTGTCCTCTTGGGTCAATGAGAGGACGATACCCTTTACTCAAGCCTTAGAATCAGTTATTTAAGGAAAAAACTCTACGACTTCCTCAATATTAAAAAAGCTATGAATTATTTCTTGACTTTACATTCCCAACGACATGGAAGGCATATTGATTCAACGTTGTTTGGCTTGTAAAGGCCCAACCCCGACAAGGGTCCCATCTGGGCTCTACCCTAGATGCATGAGTAAAATAACCTTTAAACTAGAGACATGCACAATAAGTACTTCATAAATGAAAACACTAAATAGTTTAATAAATTCAATGAAAAATAGGGTACCCAACTCTTAAATCATTTGCAAGATAGAAAGTCAAAAAAATAAAGAGGCATATGTCTCTAAAATGGTAATTAATGCAGCTAAATAAATAACAGAAATGCAAGTATGATCGACATCTCATGGTCCATGCATCTCCTGATCAACCATCATGATAATGCCCGTGCGTACCTATGGAAGCTCATAGAGAAAAGGGTGAGTTGTTAACTCAGTAACGATCCCTAACTTGGGATGAATATAAACATGAATGGTAATAAATATGAATGCAATATGGAAAAAAAAAATCAAAGAATGGTGATGTCGGGATAACCTAGGACAAGGCTTCGCCAAGCCGGTCCTAAGACGGTACTTGATAGTAGCCTAGGCATCCCATGCAACAGGGTTTGCCTACCAGGTCTACCTTTGAGAATATGACACACCTGAGCATTGTTGAGGATTACCAGCCAAGTATGGTCTTGAATATACGACATGTCTGGGCATCATTGATTTAGGATTACCAGCTAAGTCTTACAGTAGAAGAGTAATTGTGTGCTTTCATGGATCAATATAATTATAAATGAATGATGCAATGATTAAAGATCAAAAGTGTATCACGTGAGAATCCACTACTAAAACAGTGTACTAGTTGTAAACTTTATCAAGACATAATAGTTGTTGTAAACTTTTTCAATACATATCTTTATATAGAGTTTACATCTTAAACCTAATCCTAAACCTAATTACTAAATGGGCCTAACAAGCCAAATACAAATACTAATATACTAAACCTAATATTCTAACTATAACACTCCCCTTCTAGTTGTAGAAAACATGTCTGTGGTATCCAACTTCTTACAAAGGTAGCTTATTTTTGCTCTATTCAATGCTTTGGTGAGGAGATCACCTAATTGTTCCCACCTTCAAGGTCAACTGCCTAGATTCTAGTTGCTCCCAAGAGTCACTTCTTTGAAATGAAAAACGTGTAGGATTAGTGGCCCTAGAATCTATTATGCAACTATTGGATAATTCCTACACCAAATTGTTATGGGACGTGCCCCAAAAGACATACCCAAAAGACATAGTAGTTTGTATATTTAAAGAAAAAGCAATTTAACATTACACATTTATTGTTATTTTTAGTTATTAATAAGAGTTATTTTTTCCATAAATTGTGCATTTAATATTAAATGTCATTCAACCTTATCACATTAATTAGATTAATGTCGATATACCCTTGGTTATTTAGATGAATACTTGGACAATTATATGAGACATACAAGTGGATCTAGTTCCAAATTTATAACCTAAATCGTCTACAATATATGAACTAAGGCTGGAGTGCCTAAGTCTTGATAACATTGTTGGTGCAATCCATGTTGCAAGAGTTACAAACGACCTGATCCTGGCTGTTCATGTGTCAGTGGAGGTGTCTATGCAAAAAAGAGTTTTTGCATAAGACGATACAAGAAGTTTTATGATCGAGCTAGAAATTTTGTTATAGACTCGCATCAACTACTTCGCTAAGGATGATTGTATATCAATGTGATATTAATCTCGAATGGGTTGCAAACTTCTATTTTATGAAAGTTTCCTCTGATGTGTATAGGTGAGATCACTCAAACAACATTGGGCCAATAAGCATTCCATGTTAGGAATTATCATATTGAGTAGTTGGAAACACATCGTCACAATAAGGAATTCGCGCATTCCCTAATATAGAGGAAGAAGTAGAATTATTCCCTTAAGAACTTATTTCGGGGCTCGAACAAAGGGATTCATGCATCTCATTGGCCCGAGAGGACATTTGTTTATAATGAGACTATAAACAATTTGTTAATTAGAGAACAGACATTTTAATCAAACTGTGAATTACGAACAAGCTTGTGAAGGATCATATGATAAATGACCCATTGTCTCCGATCATAGTCAGAGCAATTGGTGGAATAAGTCTTTTGTTAATGAATAGGGATTGAATCTCAAGTTGTTGAAGGTTTCAACCTATATGTCCATTAGTCCTCAGGGCTAGCTCATAACTGTCGGTACACTATTTTATTAGAGAATGAATTTGAAGAATTCGAATTCGTGGATTAATTATGTAGAGCATAATTAATATGAGTGTTAAGGTTAATTGTTAAACTTAACTAATTAATATATTAGATATATTAATTTAATATTTATTGGATAAATATTAAAGAGAAAAAAAAAGAATTTATTGAATAAATTAATTGTAAATAATTATTGAATAATTATTAATATGTTAGGTATATTAATTTAATAATTATTGGATAATTATTATGAATATATTAATTTAATAATTATTGGATCATTATTAATTTGAGAATTATAATTAATATGTTTGACATCATAATTATTTAATAATTATTGGATAATTATTAAATAGAAAATATTAATTAATAGGTTGAACATATTGATTGAATAAATAACCATGGGATAACTATTAAACTAAAGAATTAATATATATGATATATTAATTGTTGAGATTTATTTATTTAATAATATATTAGATATATTATGGAAATGACATTTATTGGATAAATGTCAATTAAAAAAAATAAATCAATATATAAGATATATTGCTCAATTCGAAAATCCACCCCTTATTTGGGGAAGGAAAATTTGTTTCACTTTTAGAGGATGGAGTGAAATTCGAATTCATTATTTTAAATGAGAAGGGAAAATCTTTGAGTTTTTTCAATAGCGTTTATTATTTGATATTTAAAGATATTATATTTTCCTAATTTAAAAATTCACTTTTCTACTATAAACAAAATGTCTGGTAGGTCTTCATTCTCATTAGTAACTCAATTCTCAAATAGAGAAACCTCTCTGAGAATTGAGTCATCTCTTTCCTCCTAACTAAAAGTTCTGAGCTTTCTTTTCTAAGAAGCTTTCCACGAAGCACTCAGTGCAGCGCTGCAGATATAGCTTGGAGGATTGAAGGATTCAATCAAGAAAGGTTCTAGACGATTTGTTCAACATAAAGAGCCGTCACACTAATTCAGAGGTGTCATTCAATATAAGTTTTTATGTTTTTATCAACAACAATTTAATCACCTAGAGGTTACTTGTTGATTAATTAAATAATAATTAATTAGATAAATTATTGTTAAAACTTTTGTGATTACACACATGCTTTCACTGTGCTAATTATATGCTCTACCCCATAATTTCGAACACAAACAAGATTTAAGAACCAGTAAATGAGATTTACATTCTTTGTCTTTCTTCATTCCTTTGTACCGAGGACAATTCCTTTTCCAATGATCAAACTCTTGATAATGGAAATATTTTTCATCTTTCTCGGTCTTGACTTTCCTTGGAGCACTGCGTTGATTGTTGCTCCCACCAACCTTCTTCTTTTTTTTGAACTTCACCTTGAAGGTTTGACCTTTAGACTTGGTCTGTGAACCTGAAGTTCCAAGACCCTCTTTTTTATGACAACATTTGTCTCCCGTTCATTGCTTTTGACTTCCATCATAGACGTGAAGGTTAAAGTTCATTAAGAATAGTAGTGGGGTTAAAAACAGTTTTTCTTTTAAATTTTAAGAAGCTACCCGACAACGTCTCGAGAATGAAGTTCACCTGATTGGCTTCATCTATAACGACCTAATTTATTTTAGCAGTGTTGAAGTGTCATAATGTGGACCACATGCTCTGTAATAGCCCGAAAATTCTCCTTACAGTTTAAAGGTTAGTTTTGGACTTACCAAGACTCCCAGAAATTTATTTTTATTTGATTTTGGCTTAAAAGTACTTAAATGAGCTTAAACCCGAGGGGGGGGGGGGGATAAAGTTAGAATTAAGAAAAAAAATGGTTAAAATTGGGAAACTTTGGTAATTTTATGTAGCTGTTTGGACTTATATAAAAAGAAAAAGTAGCACTTTAGGTCAAAATCATTACAATCGCCGGCCAAATCATTAGTCTCTCTTTGTTTCAGCGATTTCTAATAGACGTCGTGGGTTTCAGTGCATGTTAGTGCTTTCAACATCGTTGTCCCCGTGTGTGCTGCCAGCCATCATTGAAGACTTGTGTCGTGCCATAGCGTGTCAAAGTCCTATTCGCCTCCGCTGTTATAGATCTCGCAACCAATCAGAAGTCGAGGCATTTCTGCACCGACAACACCTGTAGTGACAGATTTGACAACTATAAAGGTTGGGCTATCGTCATGTCATTCTCTTTCGGCCTTCACCTTCAGCTCTTTCAGCCTCTCCTTGAGCACCACTAGTCGCCGTCTCATTAGGGCCCATCTCCGAGGAGACTTAGCCAATCCAAACTTGCCTTAGTGTGTCAGAACCTGACGACACTCTAGACCTCTTATCAGCGTTTCACGAACCAGCACCTGCCTCTCCCGTTGCACAGTGTCACCCTAACATGCAAGGACTGACTCCTGCACGTAGATCTCATGGGCCGTCTCTTCTTCTTCACGCGCCACCGCCACTTGCGACATTTTTTGCCACGCGCTGCCGCCGGTCGATGGAGAAATTTTTTAGCTAGAGTATTTTGATTTTTTTCGATACTCTGAGTCCAATTTTGATGGTTTTAGGTGCTAATTCTGACTCTTTATTCTTGTTTTGTCCAGTACTTTTTGAAGAGACTTCCAAGAGTCCTGGTTTGAGTACATTTGAGCAATGTTAGTGAATACCAACCAAGGTAAGGGGAACATGTAACGCCCACGATGAGGAAGAGTACATGAATGAATCGAGTCCACATCCAAATGAGAGGGATCTTGGGAGATAGAGTCTCATGGTTAAGAAAAGAGTTGGTTTGTACTACCTATACTAACCACCTTCATTTTCGGTGGCTCGATCGAAGGAACTTCATAGTTAAGCATGCTTAGCTTGGAATAGTCCTAGATTGAGTGACCTCCTAAGGATTTTCCTAAGATGCATGTAAGTGAAGACAAAACATGTTGAAAGGACCCATGTTGGTACAATATACACACGTCCCAAACCAACGTCCCTTGGCGTATTCCGATTCCTAATATTAGCATAATGACAAAGTAACCGAACTATCTAAAAATGACTCATGACTAAACAACTGTCAAGAGAGACTACTTGGTGTCTCATACGACCAAGCAGCCAACCAAAGCCTTTCAAATGTCTCATTTTAAAAAAGCCACTTATTCAGAAAATCAAATTGGAACATGGTTCCCTCAATGTTTTATCAAATAAATAATTCATTATTAATATTTTTTGTTATCTTCTCCAAAACTCCAACAAGACCACAACAACAAGAAGCGACGGCGGCAGTGCACGCTTGCACAAATATATCAAAGGCGGCGATCTTGCTATGACGCTACCCACGAGCTCGACTTGAGCAGGAAACACGCCTCTACAACGAAAACTTCAACGGTCGAACGATAAGGTACATGTTGACTCCTTGCGTGAGGTTGCAGGCGGGTTTCCTCGCTGCAGCCAGACTTAAAACGACAGATGTCGGTGCAACTTGGAGTGGTCGGGAACAAAGAAGAAGCAACGGTGAAGAAGGGTGTGTTGGTGCTTTGTTTTGCGGAATGAGAAATTGAGAAAGAGGGAAGAAAGAGAGAGAAAGGAAATAAATTTAATGAGAGGGTTTCGTTTCTAAAAAAAATATTTAACTAAAAAATATATAAATACATTTATTTATTTTATCTAATCAAAATAAGCCCACAACCTTTTTTCCTCAACCAACGTGGAAGCTAAAATGGGTTCGATAAATCACTACTTAATTTATTTAGTTAAAAATACTTAAATTCCAACAACCTAATTAATTATTTATATCTAAACCCATTTAATAAATTCATTTAATTAAGAAATTATCAAGCCAAATAGCTACCTAATATTTCCAACACAATCTGTTTACTAATTAACCAAATTATAATTTAATTCTTTAAATCCTTAAAGACTATGAAATTTCTAGGAAATTTTGGGTCGTTACATAACATATCCTTAACTTGGGGTTCAATGGGTAATTAGGAGCATGTCTAGGCTATTTCGGTGTAACTCTTTGATGTTTTGTGAACTGATATTTACTTGACACTTGTCCTGATTGAATGCTAGTTATACTGTAGATCTTATATGTGATAAGTTATGCTATGACTAGAACATTTCGATGAACTATACTAGGTATTCATGTTAGTCAAGCGTGTTATATATGTTGCACATGTTAATCAGTTTGTAAGCTCGTTGCATACATTGTTTCATAAATTAATGTTCCATGAAAGCCCACGTTTATTCTTCTACTGTAAGATCTGGCTGGTAATCCTACACAACGATGCCCAGACATGTCGTATATTCAAGATCATACCTGGCTGGCAATCCTAATAAACGATGCCTAGGTATGTCGTATCCTAAAGAGTAGACCTGGCAGGCAAATCCTACTGCATGGAATGCCCAGGCTACCATCAAGTACCGTCTTAAGACCGAGTTGGCGAAACTCTATTTTTAGTTGCCCCGACACCACATTCATTGATTCTTTATTTGTCATATTCCATTGATATCCATTTGCCACATTCATGCTTATATTGATCTGAAGTTAAGGGTCCTTATTAGGTTTAACAACTCACCATTTTCTTTGTGGGCTTCACAGATACGCACATGCGTTATCATTATGGCTGATCAGGAGTTGCAAGGACCATTGGTTGTCGTGTCACACTTGTTGAGTTTTGGCAAAATATTAGAAGAAGTTATTCTCACATCGGAAAGGTAAAAGGATTCGGAATGGTCCTAGGACTCGGAAAGCTAAAAAGATTCGAAAAAGTCCATGGAATCGGAAACCTAAAAGGAAGTGGTGTACTCCAATCACTATAAAGGAGTGTGAAGCCTTAGATTTAAGGCATCCCAGTTAGAATCACTTTAAGCTTGGTGTGCTAACTCTAGTGAAATTCCTCTTGTATTATCTGGTGAGAGAGTGGGGCAAAAGGTGTGAGTAGTATAAGCTTTGAAGAGAGTGTTTATGTAACTGGGGCTGGGGAGAGAATTCTGTGTGATTGTAACAATTTTTCACATAGTGGAAGTTCTTTCTGTTCGTGGTTTTTTCTCCGGTTGAGGAGTTTTTCCACGTAAATTCTTGTGTTCTATTTTGTTGTTTTTCCTTTTAATTTCTCGGTTATTTTCTGTTTATTCCTAGGGTTATTAGGGAAGGTTTTTCCCAACAACACTGTTATTTTGTTGTTTATTCTCTTGCATTAATTTCTATTTTAGAGACATATGGCTGTTTGTTTGAATATCTATTTTGCTTACGTTTTTTCTGTTTTCATTGGATTTATTGAACTATTTGACGTTTTCATTTAATAAAATATCTGAGACACTTACCAATATATATAGACCATAACCTTTTCATTAGCATTTTTCCATTGATCATGTGTCTCACGAATATCTCATGTCGCATTAGGTGTTGGTGGCGGAAGACATTCATACGTTAGAATAAACTTATTATCATCAACGAGAAGAATCATATTGATATTGTTTTTCCATTTAGTATAGTTTTCTCTGGTTAATTTGTCAATTGACATTATTAAGACTGGTGTTTTAGACATTGTGCTAAAACTAAGAAAAATAACATTTTAGTTTGATTTTTATTTAAAATGACATTCATAAGTTTTGACATAAAAAATAATTTTAAAACTCCTTACTTTAAAATTACAGGAATCCCTACAAATTTATATAATAAATGTCATGGTAGAACTATAAAGGTTTAGAGCAAGATCGTCTAATGATAGGCCAAGTGCTCCTTCTTAGTGTGAGACTCTTCTCAACTAGAAACCAAACACTTGGATAACTCTTATCCCTATGGTTCGAGCTACCATTTTTTGATATAGGACTTGGCTAACTCTTTAACCAATTACTTAATAGTGTATTCCATCAATTGGAACATGTTAATCTCTCTTAGTAAATGTCGTTGAATGATAGGTCAAGTATTTATTGAGATTTCAACTCTATCTCTTTCAGGCAACTCGCCCTGTTATTGCCCCTAGCGAACACACACTAAGGGATATCAACTTAAAACTACCAACTTGTTGCCTCACTAGGATCTCACGATGCAAGTTCTTAATGGAGATAGCAGTATCAGCTGACACTGATTCTTCTTTCACTATTTATTTTTAAATATAGTTCACTCTCACTCAGATGTGAACTAGGCTAATCTTGTTCATCCAAGTCTCAATTTTTAACCTTTATAGGTTAGACTGATTTTATATGAATTGTCAAGTTTTTACTCAAAAAACCTAATCATATCATCTGAACTTGCCCAAAATGATCTATGTTTCTTAGTTGTTTCAACTCATAGATCACATTCCTAGGTAGAGGTGTTAGTAGAGATCCGTTCCAACCAATCCTCACATAATCAAATTGCTCTTTAATTAAACTTATTAACTAAAGATTCAAGTGATAGCAATTAATCCTAATAACTTTTATGAATTATAGACTCTACCCTTTTCAAAACTATTTTCAAAGAATATATTCATTTTTATAGCAAATTTAAATGATTTTTTTCTTTTTTTTTTTATTTTCAAAAACTATTTTTCAAACATAACATAATCCATATTGCAATCCACCCTTGGTCGTGTCTTCGTGAGCAAGCTATGAGAGTCCTCTCTAGGTAATTTTTGTATACTAAACTCATGATTTGTTGATTTTTGGTACATGATTTAGATCTAGGTTGTGGTTGGTTGAGATTTCATTGATGAGTTATTTTGTGTGTTGTTGCGATTAGAACATTGATAAGAATTCTTGGCTGATTTTTATCTCTCGTGTATTTTGACTAAACTTAGATTGTTGATGTGTAGGTAAAATGAAACCTTTTGTTGAAACCTCAAATGTGTAACTGTTTAAAAAAAATTGTAAATGTATTTATTGTTGTAGACCCTTTTGACATTGTTGTTCGCTATGATGCAAATCAACTATTAAATTCTTTGGGTATGTGAGATCATGTTAGAGTCAGAACTTAAATTAACCAATTAATGTTTTTAGCCTTGGTCATGGGTTATTGAAAAGAGAGCCAGAGCGGTGTTCACACATCCCAGAAAACCAATTCGACCGATCGAAACTGACTGAATTAAGGGCAGGTCAATTTTCAAGTATATGTCGGTCCGTGACGGTTAAAAAAAATATTTAACCGAATTTTAAGGTCGACTGGGTTGATTAAATTTCGGTTGGTCGGTTAATAAAAATTTCTTTTATATAATATTAGTATTTTTCATATATTTATTATTACTTATTGTAAAATTAACTTAAAATTTAAATTGTTTCTAAAAAATATTTAATATGTTCATTGTTTTTTAATTAATTCTTAAAATTTTAATAAAAATTTGTATGATAAATATGTTTTTAATTAAAAAAAAGAAAAAAATATAGCATGAATTAATCGACTTAACCGACCAAAAATTGACCGTTTTAGCTGACTTAACCAACCGAGCCGACCAACTTAACCGATAGATCATTTTATTTTATTTTCAAGGAAACTGATAGGGTCAGTTCGATGTCAATTTTCACCGAAAACTCACATTGACCAACCGATGAACACTATTAATCTATATATTCAACATAATCATAAAAATAAATAACCATTATTTATTGTGTGATCTACAAACTAAACAATCATAATTATAAAATTCAATTTCTAAAATATATATTTAATACATATTTAGAATGCATGAATCTTTTAATGACATGCTTTATGCAACATTTAAGACACGCATACTACAACATTTAAAATAAAACAACTAATGAATGATTTAATGTTGGACATATTTCTAGGAAATTTAAATTATAATTATATTACAATAATTATATCAAGGCATATCATGAGTTTTTTTTTAGATTACAACAATTGGGGTGGGGAATAACCGGAAAGTGACCTCATGGTCCTTCCACATTCACTAATGCGGTTTGACCTACTAGTCTTTTAGCACATTTCACGAGTCTTAATCTTCTTGATCTTTTAGAAACTTTGTCTGGACAAAAACAAACATCTTTTAAATATTTTTAAAATATTTTAATATTTAAATATCTCCAAGATAAGATTATGTTAAAATTAACCCAAATTTTCCAAAGATAGTTAATTTAATTTTAAAATCTTTATTTTTATGATATCTTTTATTTATGGCCACCCACATTTCCTAGAATAACTATAATTGATAACCTTATATTTTCCAAAAAATATTGGGTTACAGAAGATAAAAAATATTTTCTAAAAATATTTCAACTATAAAAATTAATTATGGAGAATAAATTAATATATTAGATTTATAATGGAATTAATAATTATTTGATAATTATTAATTAAAGAGAATTGATTAGTATACGAGATATATTAGTCAAAGAGATTTGAGAATATTTATTAGATAAATATTAAAAGACACATGTTGTCTAAGAAATTTTGGCCAACTAGAAGTTGTCACATTATTTACAAGTTAATGGCAAAATTTAATTAACTTTTGGACCAATTACAAATACATAATTGTTCTAAAATTAATTGGACTAAAGATTGAGTTATTGGAAATTCGAGTCCAAATTAAACAATAATCAAGCCCCTATATTCAGAGGCCCATTAGAGTCAAACCCAATGGCGAGGCCCAAAGTTCCATGAGGCCCAAGCCCAACACTTAGGCCTAAAGATCCATAAATCAGGTCCAATGGCCCATGAAGTCTAAGCCCAGTAGGTCACGAGAGCTCTATAAATAGAGCGTTCTTCTTCATTTGGAGAGGGGGAACAGAAAGAAGAAGATGCAAACTAAAGACAGAAGAATGAGAGACTTCACAACATCGTGTTAGAGACCTCAAAGCATCAAACAATCTGAGAACGAACTCGCGTAAGCCCTCAGATCAACATCTATAGAATCTTGTAATATCAACATTGTGAGAGAATGAATCAGAGGAGAAATATTAGAAAATGTAACACACGCACAAATCAATAAAATTCAATATTCAATTACACGTGTCACGCTTCCATACTTCACAGTGAAATCTCGTGTGCACAAATTGACACACCCAGTAGGGCAATCTCTACCTCTCATCTCAATCTCTCTTACAGAATCAAACATGACATCTAGAAGCACCACATCAGAAACTTCGTTGACGTCGCGAAAAGTTGCACCCAAGTCTGCTGCTGCGACATAAGCTTTAATGGCATCTGAAAAAGTTGTATCAAAGATACTTGCTTCACATACCTGTGTTGGGTCTGTGACACACAACCGTTCCAAATCATTGGAGATAAATTAGATTAAAATAATACCTTACATAATTGTATACAAGATTACAACATTTTGAAAAAGTTTATGATGAACTTGTTGTCGAAAATAACTTATCATTAGACCAAAACATCCAAATTGTTTATCAACTAAAGGAAGCATCAAAACCTGATGTGATGTCTGTAATGATGGCAGGTGTAGAGGTTAATGACAGAATGACAAAATTTGAAAGAAGGCTTGAAGGTTTATAGAAAACAATAGAGGATAGAGATTTAGAAATCGCTTTCCTGAAAAATCAAATGCAGAATCAAGAGACGTCGAAGTCAAGTCAAATGCTTGTTGAGCGAAGAAATGACAAAGGAAAGAATACTCTATTAGAGGAACAATCACAGCATTATCACAAACTCCATTAGAGTTCAATATGATGGGCCAACTCAAAGTTCTCTCATGTATTCCAAGCCGTACAAATAAAGGATAGATAACTTAAGAATGCCTGCAGGTTACCAGCCGCCTAAGTTCCAACTGTTTGATGGAAAAGACAACCCTAAACAACATATTGCACACTTTGTGGAGACATGCAAGACTACTGGTACATGAGGGACCTTCTTGTCAGACAATTTGTTCGAACCTTAAAAAATCATGCATCTTGACTGGTACACTGATTTATAGTCTGAAACAATAGACAGTTGGGAGGAATTAGAGAAAGAATTTCTTAATCGATTATACAATATTAGCAGATTGTAAGTATGATGAAATTGACAAGTACAAAATAGAGGAAAGGTGAACCTGGCGTCGACTATATCATCCGTTCGAGAGCTTTAAGTCTTGATTGTAAAGACTGACTCGACGAAATATCTGCCATTGACACGTGCATTCAAGGAATGCATTCGGGTCTTCTCTCTATCCTTCAAGGAATAAAGCCCATAGTTTTGAGAAGTTAGCAACACGCGCTCATGATATGGAATTGAGTGTTGCTAGTAGAGGAAACAAAAAAATGTTACTTTCAGATAGCAAGAAAGAAAAGAAGGATGTAAAGGTCGAAAAGATCTCCAAAAGCACTTATTAAGAATCAATGGTTGTAAATTCAACTCCTACAAGTTTTCCTCAAAAGAAAAGAACAAGAAGATGAGAAAGTCATGAAAAAGTATATCCTTTTCCTGATTCTAACATTGCCGATATGATTGACCAATTACTTAAGAAATAACTTATCCAACTACCAGAAAGCAAACCACATGAATAGTTAGGAAAAGTATATGATCCTAACTATTACAAGTATCATTGTGTCGTTAGCCCTCATGTGGAGAAATGTTTTGTTTTGAAATAGTTGATTTTGAGATTAGCCCAAGAAAAGAAAATTGAGTTGGATTTCGATGACATAGCCCAAAGAAATTATGCATCTACAACCATTCAGCCTAAAGATTAGTTGTTTAAAACACACACACACACACACACACACACACACATATATATATATATATATATATATATATATATAACTCATCTCATTGTTTGATTCAATTATGGTTCATTTGAACCCATTGATGTTTAGTTTTCAATAAAAGCGTCTAACATTAATAATGAAAAAGTGAGTTCTGAATCAACATATGTTTAAGATAGATGTGTTTCAAATTCACTTGGAAATGAAGATAAAGGATGGACTGTTGTGACTCATCGTAAAAAGACAAGGTAGAGTAATGCTCAGAAAAAATCACGTATATTTCAAGAGAAAAGAAGAAAATATTCCTGTAGAGGAAAAACAGAAGAAATATGAAGAAACTGAAACACGTGGTAGAAGAAAATGAAGATCTTCACATGACACATCAAACACTATCATTAGCAGAATTTTTCCCAAAATATTTTCTAAGAAATGAAGAAGAAATATATAATGTCGTCGCCAATCACATTATAAGTGCTACTGAAGATCTATCAAGCTTATCAGAAAAAGGTATCAAACTCAAAGTCGAGGCTACATGCAATGTAGAGGATTTGTCATTATTTTCTGAAGTAGAAAAATATGTTTTTGATGAAGAACTGTTAGACTCAACTAGTGCACCTAATCATGTAACTACGACATGCGCAAGAAATTTACAATGCATTTCGATAAGTTTCATTGATGATGATCTATTCCTAGGATCAAAACCTCACAATCGTTCTTTGTTTGTTTTAAGCAATATTCGAGAACAAAGAGTTGAACGAATTCTAATTGATGATGGATCGGGAGTAAACATAATTCCTAAAGCAACCATGAAGCAACTAGGCATCTACATAGAAGAGCTCACTGACACTAAGTTGGTAATTCAAGGCTTCGACCAAGATGGGAAATGAGCAATTGGCATGGTTCGTTTAGAGGTCATCATTAGTGAACTTAATGCGTACACTTCATTCCATATTATAGATTGCAAGACTACATATCGACTGCTGTTAGGACGTCCTTGGATTCCATGTTGCATCAATGTTTTAAGTTTTATTAAGACGACATCAAGAAAGGGGATGCTGATACAAATCCAATCTCAGAGGCCGAATCTCATTTTGCTGATGTAAAGTTCTACATGAAAAATGACAAAGTAGAAGTACCAACTTCTGTAGAAATTCATTCAACAAAAGAAGTTGACAACATTAAGTTAGAACGAAAAGATGACATAATAAAGAAAAGTATGTTAAGTGAAAACATGTATTGTACTAAAAAGAATGAAGCCTCAACGAGCTTAAGACCACTGAGGATTTCAAACGATGAGAAAGCTTCACTTCTCCTATTGTGCGTTGTGTTCCCTTATCCCGACGTAGAAAGGGTGAAACACCTTTTACTAAATGTTCGACGAGTTTGAAGGAAGATGATATTGTAAATCTGAAGAAAAAAAAATATTACGCCTATTACGAAGATGACAAAGAAAGCAAGTGGAGCAGTTTCAAATAATCAGTTAAATGAAATGATACCAAAGAGACGAACAAAAGAAGGGTATGAATCTAATGTGTATAAACTCTTGGCCAATGCTGGATATGATTTCACAACTCACATCGTGTTCCAAGGCTTAAGTATCTTTAAAGACCAAACTGAACTTTCTTCAATACAGAAGAACTCTTGAAGAAAGGTTATGCTTTGCCCACATCAAGAAAAAGACTTGGATACAAGTCAACTGAGCCAGGGCGCATAATAATGAAGACAAAAGTTGCAGATGCAAACCATATAATCATTGAAGATGTTGAAGAAACAAAGCTTGATAAAAAGGTCAACCAATGCATCGAGCCACCAGTTGCATGCATCTCAATTCTTCAAAGGTTGAATATATGTAACAAAAAAAATGAAGAACATGTCTTCGACCATTATTCATATGTATTTGAAAGACTAAGCAAGCCTATAGAGAAGGAAGAAAATTCTCTTATTTCAAATGAAAGCCGATTATTTGCCTTGTTTAGATTAAACAAGCTACGCATCGCGTGCCTATAGTAGTCACGCCATATTATCTAGTTTATGGGGTTGAGGCAGTGCTTCCATTTGAAAGAGAAATTCCATCATTCCGAATGGTCGTGCAAGAGGGTTTAATAGTTGAAGAAAATGCAGCACTACGCCTTTAAGAGTTAGAAGCATTGGATGAAAGAAGACTTGAAGCTCAATAAGCCTTGGTATGTTATCAAGCATGGATGGTTAAAGTTTTTGATAAAAATATCAAGCTAAAGTCGTTTCAAGTTGGCGATTTAGTACTTGATGTTAGAAAACCCATCATCACACGACATGCATGAAATAAATTTACATCTAAATGTGATGGACCCTATGTCGTACAAGAGGTTTATTCTAATGGTGCTTAAAAAATTGTGGATAAAGATCGCTTAAGAATCAGTCATATCAATGGAAAATTCTTAAAGAAATTTTACGCCTAAAATGATGTAATACTCCTTGGCATATGAGTATAAACTATTAGCTAATGTGAATGTCAAAAAAAAAAAAAAAAATCTTATTTGAAAAAAAAACTGAAAAAAATAATTAAAAAATGATGAATTACATTATGAATTAATCATTTTTCAAATTTAAAGGGTACGTATGCAGCTATCTCTTTAGGTTCAGTCTCTTTTTCACAATAAAATTCTTATCCTGAAGAAAGTTATCATCACATCGAATGTGAAGATCATTACGTATACAAATATGGTATTCATATTTCATTAAAAACTGGATATTACATAGACAACTGAAATAAAGTTTGAGTTCAGTCTATAAACAAGAAGCAACATAGTTCCATGCAATATGTATTAATGCTATATGATAGTTGCATTCATTATAAAAATCTAAAAGAAAATGAGCACATGGTAAATTCAAGTTCATTACAAGGAAACAATTACATCATAAGAAATAAACATGCTAAAGTTAGTGGCGGTTGAATCAGGGGACCCATTTGAAGTCTTTCAACTCTGGTTGAGCTTCATTTAGAATGTCTCTTAACATCTCTAAGTTGTTTATAGCTGCATCAGAAAGGGTAGAAGTATTTTCCATCTCACTTACAATTTCTCGTTGTACATTTTCTTCACATTTCAATTGAGTTAGATGATCATCTTTTTCAGTGATTGATTTTGAGATTTCTTCTCGATTAGATCGTAAAGCTTTGATTTGAGCTTCTAACCTTTCTTCCTCTGATAATGACCTTTGACGATGCTGAATCAACCTATCCATGTCTTTCATTGTGCTATTTTGATCATTTAGCACTTCATTCAAAGTAGTCTTCGCCTACTCCAACTTACAATTCTTGCTCGTAGTAGAAAGTTAAGAGAAATACGATCACTTTATTGATGTAAGGACCCAAGTTTTCAAAGAATAAAACCAAATACCTTACTTAACTCAAAATGCATGAAAATTAGTTATGAAACCAATTTAACGTATAAACCAACGTGCATTAAATGAAAACGATTTTTCAGTCGGATCCCAAATCATTTAAGTAAGCAATAAATTTCATTTATCCAAAAATTTCGGAATTCAAAACATGCTAGAACTTTTCCTAGACTCTAGTGCAACGACCTCCATAGTCAAGCAGCAACCTAGTCAACATTCTGGTCCAAGTACCTAGAGGAAATCCACAATGGAAAGAATCAGTCGTGAAACTCAGTAAGGGGCCTTAACTCGGGGTTCAACATGTATACAGTCAAAAGAACATATCACATAATACAATACAAGCTAGAAAATAATAATAAGTAATCTATGTCAAGACCAGAGAAGTCTATCAGCTTAAACTGTAAATCCAAATATACTTCTCACGAAGTCTTTCGACTCTGGGAAATCTTGGTAACCAAAGCTAGTGTGAGAGCATATTGACGAGTCGAAGCAATCTGATTTCTGCTAGACCTCGAGCACTCGCGCGAAGAGGTAGTATACGCACCCTCCGCGGTGGGATATCGCCCACACCCTCACTCCTAAACACGGCTCCTGGGAAAAGTCAAGCGAACTCTGGGTAGGTATGGCTAACCAGGTGGCTACTCGATCCCTAACACTACCACAATAATGAATATCGTTCCCTCACGCGACACTTGATAAATCTTCTATCCGAGTCTAACAGCTAAGACACGTCTGACCTAACCGTGGCTCGTGCTCTCACAGAAATTTCCTTCCCTTTGGAACATCTCAAAAACTCGGGTTCTCTTTGAAACATTAAAATAATTAGTCCTCAGTGGGACATCTATAACTCAATGAATCAATATGGCGAGATCTCTTTGGAACATCCCGATCCAACACACACACACACACACACATATATATATATATATATATATATATATATATATATCACAATACATAAAGCAATGTTAGGCTAGTTCACTGTAAAACTTCAAGGCCTGACAAGCATCAACAATAACACAAAATAACATAATACGTACAAGTACACTCAAATCATATTCACGTAATAGATATCATAAAAACACCACAGAGATAACAACAAGCTCAATCAACATGCATACATGTTATTACACCACAGATCACGAGGAGGGGTAAGGTTCTTTACCTGGCCGAAATTACCAAATGAGCTCATTAGCTCCAAAACCCACGAACCACGAAGATTGGCACTTAAAAATAGCACTAACAAATAAACATGTTAGAATTAGGACTTACGACCATTAAAAACGAACACAAGACGACGAAATCATTCAATAGAACCACATTTTCAAAAATGGGTTCTCGGGACTCGGGCAAAGCTGATCAAACATAGCCGATGGGTTTTTTTTTAATAACCCATGACCTAAATCCTAAATGAAACTAATCAAGGTTAAAAACATTAATTCATTAATTTAAGTTATCAACGCACAGGGTCTGACCAGCTAAAGAATTTAATACAGCCTTCAACATTTGATCATGGCCAACAAAAATGGCAAAGGGGGTCAACCACAATAACTACATTTACAATTTGTTTTACAAAACAATTTCACATTTGAGGTTTCAATAAAAGGGTTTCATTTTACCTAGATAAATAATCCAAGTTTTGCACATGACTTTAAAAACAAGAATTCTTATCAAGGTTCTAATCTTAAGAATAGCACAAAAATATAATTCATCAGTGAAATCTCAACCAATCATAACCTAAATCTAAAATCATGTGCCAAAAACCAATAAATCATCAGTTTAGTATACAAAAAATTATTCAGGGAGAACTCTCACAGCTTGCTTACGAAGACACGACCAAGGGTGGATTGCAGTTGGGATGCGAATGTGACGGCGTGGGTTCGGCTTTGCACTGCCTATGCTGGCCGAATTTGATTGGCACAACAAAGAGATGGGCCGCGGCTTTTCTCCAGGAGGCCTCGAGTATTTTAAGTTTTCTTTAAACCAATTGGTAATCCATGAACTTATGAAGATGTGAGATTGATTGACTTGTTAAGAGGAAATGTTACAATAATCAGTAAAAAGATGCTTGCAACTCTTAGGGCATTCTTCTTCTTTCTCTCAGGTGAAGCTCATAACTCTTTACAGTTAGAAATAAATCCGTCATAAAATCGTCCTTTGATAGGAAGACCACCTAGCCTCCACATATCCCATAAAATGATGAATGACTCTCTAGACAAAGTATAAAGTGTGTTAATTGCAGGACACCATGCCTCACAGAAGGCTCGAATAATATCAAAGCTGCAATCATATGTGTACAACGAAGCCATTATAGCATAAAGTATTGAACTCTTCTGAGTAGTTTTTCGTTTCTAGAAACTACAACTTCGAGTCATTCCCAATAAAAAGGGTATATGAAAATTCTCCATGAATCTTTAGCACAAGACTTCCTCAAACGTACTTTATCATCCTCTATTATTCGACGATCGAGCATTGGCAAAGGATCTTTGTTTGGTAATTGATTATGAATATGAATCTAAGAACCATACTTTCAATGAATGGTTCGAGTCTAAGTGTCTCTGTGTATACCATCTAGATAAGATGATAGAACTTTTTACAGGTGGTTGAAATTCTCTAAAGTTGCCATTTATCTCTTTTTCTACTAGCAAAGTGATTACATGTTCAATAGATTGTTCTTGATCTCTCAAAATGACTAAGCATTTTTTGTTCGGATCTGGATGCTCAAAAAATATATCATATTTGAACATAAAGATAAAGAATACTCTTAAAAAAAATGAAAATATTAGAATAAAAGAAGTGAACGATCCTCAACAAAAAAAAAAAAAAAATCACAAGAATAAAAAAAATCATCAAGGTAAAAAAAAGGGTCATGAGTATGATGATCATCCGTGGAGGTTCACAAGCTACCTTTCAAAAAAAATGTCATCACTATAAAAATGGTGATCTCTGCATATTCACAAGCTACCATCCACGCTGCGGTGTATGACTTGATCGAGCTGATTATTGTAGCAAAAATGTCATCACTGGAAAAATGGTGATCTCTGAATGTTTCACAAGCAACCCTCCACACTGCGGTGTAGGACTTGTTTTAGCAGTATAATTGTCACGGTTGGAGTAAAAATATCATCACGGTAAGAATTTGGCAATCTCTGCATATTCATAAGCTACCCTCCTTGTAGTTACCTTTATTAAGAAAGAATTGATATAATTCTAACCTACTAGGAAATATAGTAAACAAATATATCGTTTCATTGACATTAAAGGTGAAATGGAAGAACAGATGCGAGTGCGAAAAAAAAAGAAGCTCGGTCGGAACAGTACTTCAATTTAAGAACTGGTCTTCAACAAAAAAAAAAAAACAAATTTGGTAGTGACAGTTTTTTCAATTCAAGAACTGATCTTCAACAACAAAAAAATCTGGTTGTGACAGTTTTTCAATTCAATGAAATGATCTTCAACAAAAAAAAAAAAAAAATCAAGAATAAAAAAAATTAGGTACCTTGATTTGTAAAGGTGTGATGCCGGGTTGGCTTAGTTTTGAGGTTGTGATGATGAATTTTGAAATTAAATTCTTACCATGATGGTTAGTTACATCGCGAGCCGTGAAAAATTACATTAAAAAAAATCAATATCAAGAATATACAAAAAAAAAAAAAAAAAAAAAAAACCTACAATAATTTCAACAAATAAAAATTTGAAAATATTCTCTAACGATCGTAAGTGAGCTTAAGTACGATGAACCCCAAATTGATTCGAGGAGTTGGAGCACGATGATAAATTTGGCCATAAAATCCTAAAACTTAGCCGATGTTTGTTTTGTGTTTTTATTTAGATTTTATAAATGAACTTTTATAACTATTCTTTAAAATTCTTTTTACAAACTAGCTATTATTACAATTTCATTTTTATAATTACTCAAAATAACTCCTCATTTCTAGACAATCAAAATAAACACTCTACAATTTTTCAAACAAACACTCTCTAAAGAAATATTGGTTGAAAAAAAACTAAATATTTGAAAAAAAAAATTTCTTTTTTTAATTCATGAATATTTTTTAAAAAAATAACCCATGAATTTTGCTGTTTAGGATTTAAAAGAGATTAAATAGTCAGTGATTATATTTTTTTGTGGGCCATATTTACTGGAGAAAGAAAAAAAAAATATCGTGAAAGCCTTTCTCCAATTGTCAATGCTTTATATGCATCAAGAGGAAGAAGTTGATCTAATTCAAAAATTGAATTAGATGAAGGGTTGTTGTATTATATTAAATCATATATCCATAATCAAAAAAAAAAAAAAAAAAAAAAAAAAAGTAAAATTTTAATCTTGTCCAAATTGTTTTGGATCATTCACTCAACTTTAATTTCAAATCAAGATTTTTTTGTTAATCAATCAAAATCAAAATTTTGGACCAAATTTCAATTTTTTTTTGATTAATTGGTATAACAAAGACATTAAGAAAAAAAAAAGTATAGTATGGACCAAGTTCATATCTAGATTAAATGAACACATCGCATAGTCAACATTCAAGTTTTATGTCGACTATAAATTATCTTTTTCGAGATTCATCCACGCAAGTTCGTACATAAATCTCAAAAAATGCATTTGCTGACTAAGAAATTTTGGCCAACTAGAAGTTGCCACATAAATTACAAGTTAATGGCAAAATATAATTAACTTTTGGACCAATTACAAATACATAATTCTTCTAAAATTAATTGGGCTAGAGATTGGGTTATTGGAAATTCGAGTCCGAATTAAACAATACTCAAGTCCCTATATTCAGAGGCTCATTAGAGTCAAACCCAATGGCTAGGCCCAAGCCTAACACTTAGGCTCAAAAATCCATAAATCAGGTCTAAAGGCCCATGAAGTCTAAGCCCACTAGGCTACGAGAGCTCTATAAATAGAGAGCTCTCCTTCATTTGGAAGGAAAAAAAAAAAACTGAAAGAAGAAGATTCAAACTGACGATAGAAGAATCAGAGACTTCACAACATCGCGTCAGAAAACTCATAATATCAAACAATCTGAGAACAAGCTCGTGTGAGCCCTCAGATCAACATCTATAAAGCTCGTGTGAGCCCTCAGATCAACATCTATAGAATCTTGCAAGATCAACATTGTGAGAGAAAGAATCAGAAGAGAAATATTAGAGATTGTAACACACGCACAAATCAATAAAATTCAATATTCAATTACACGTGTCTCACTTCCATATTTCGCACTGAAATCTCGGGTGAACAACATCTTTTTAATATCTTTTAATATTATATATTAAAAGATATAATTCGTGCTTTGTTTGAATATCCTAATAAGCCAATAAATAAAGGCTATGGGGATTCTCTATTTTCATCTCATCTCATAGTGAGAATACATTTCAAATGTTGAGAGTTCTCTTCTCTTTATTTGTCAATTCTCTAGCAAAATTTTCTCAACTTCTTTTTCTCTAAAAGTTTTCCACGAAGCACTCGATGTAACAAACAATTCATAACTTGGAAGATTAGAGAAGACCAATCAAGTAGTCTTTGTGTATAGTCAATCCTACTTAAAGTAAAAGACCTGACAAAATTGATTAAAGGTGTCATTCAATGTGAGTCTTTACATTTTATAACGAATAATTATCACATAGAGAATTATGCATGTAGATTAATATGATTAATCAATAAAAAAACAACAGTAATTTTATTGTTTCATGTTGCTTCCACAACGCATGCTGGATTAATTCCCAACTATCTGTAACATGATCTTTCACAAGCTTTTCATAATTCACAGTTGAGATAAGAAACATTCAATTGATAATATGATCCTTCAAAAGCTTTCTCATTAAGCGCCATTAATTTCTACAATGAACAAGTTGTTTATAGTCCAACTATAAATTAGTATCCTCTCGGACCACTTAGAGGCTGATATTCTTTGTTCAAGCATTGTAGTCAGTTCTTAAGGGATCAACTATTCTACTTCTCTAATAATAACAAAGGATTGAAATCTTCATTTAATGTTGTATTCCCAGCCACTCACTTTAATAATCCCTAATGTGGGAGACATATTGACCTAACCTATTTGGATGGTCTCACTCATGCATATCAAAAGACATTTTTATAAAGCATGTGTAGAATTATTTTATTCAAATTTTATTTTATTGTTATATTTGCCATATTTAGGTTAAATCTTCTCTAGGTTAT